>CM022702.1:24001690-24109190 GCA_012295165.1 Asparagus setaceus
AGCTACAGCTCAAAATTCCAACAACGGTCAAGCAATAAATGCAAAGATCAACACCCCCGTGTATCCTACAAAGCACGGAGAACCCGAGAATTGGAGGAATCAAACACGCAGCTAATCTCAAAAGAAATTTATCTACCGACTCGCCAAGATCTCACAACGGCCGACAAAAATACAAGATCTGCAATACCTTCAGCAATCCTACAAAGCACCGGAAAGACCGAAGGGGTGGAGAGATCAAACGCCAAGGTCATTCACAAGACCCATCATGCCATCAAGGGTGAAGGGTTCATCATGTCCAAAGCATCCTGCATCGCCAAAGAATCGAGACCCAGACGCTTTGGAGGGGTATCCAGAGGCGCTAAAATTGCTTATCGCGCCCGAACGAAACTCGCGGACGGTGGGTTAACAACCAACAACCCATTCGACAAACCAACGCCGCGATAAAATAAATTGACGAACACATGAAGTGGGTCGCAAGGCGCATTTAATCTACGAGGCTACGGTTATGGAATGAAACCAACAAGCTAAGCTTCAACGAGATCAATCGATTCAACGCCAACGAAGATCGGATTTGAACATCGACCGATCGCCGCTAAACCGCTGACGGATTAAACCGATCAAGTGAACCAAGCACGGACTTAGAACGACGACGACAAGATCGAACGAACGCCACGAAAAATCCAAAAGTCCAAAACCAAACCGAAGCCAAAACGGCGCCCGCCAAACCCGACACCGCTTTGTGTCCGGCCAATGGTCGACACCAAATGGTGTCCGGCCAAGGTCGACACCATTGTCCGCCGACACCAAATGGTGTCCGTTACTCGATAACATAGTGTCCGCCGGACACCATAGGTCCACGACACCATTTGGTGTTCGGCGCGACACCATGGTGTCCGCCGCCAAAACCCCTTATCTCCTATAAATAGGTGTGCTCGGCCAAAAGGGGATGAAGGTTGGATGAAGGTTGATTTTGCCGATTTTCTCGATATTCTTGAGAGAGCCCTCGCGATCTACGAGCCGCCGACGATAGTTCCGAAAGCACCGACGAGCACATCCGATCTAAAACCGCGGAGGTGTTTAACTCGGTCGGGCTACGATAGCCGCGATTTCTCCTAGTAGATCTCACCCGCCCGCGATCCTCTCCTTCGCGAGTGCGATCCCCCGGCGCATCCTCTCCTTCGTGAGTGTGATCCTCGTGCGCTGCTTCCTTCGTGGAAACGAGCCCCAGACGCTCAGAAGTTCCGTAACCCGGTTTCAACTCGATCAATTGCGCTGTAGTCCACTCGACAACAAAAGTCCCCGACAAAGCAAAGAACTCCGACGCAAGTTTGTGATCCCGTAAAATAGAGATCCCGTGTTTGTTCACAAAAGGAAGAAGTTGTAATTTTGTTTTCATTGTACTGAAATAAAGGCATTTCTTTGTTTCAATTTTGTTGTAGGCCAACTAAGTCAGAAACAAATTCAAACGAAAGCAATGAATAACAAGTCTACTTTTAACCAACACTATGCATTTAGAAGGGATTGGGATACCTAATCCTCCTCGAAGATGAATGCTCGTATCGATTGATAATAATCCACCCTATGAGGGAGACTGACATTCACCGACTCTTCTGGCGGGATTCCGACACCATTCTGAGAAGCTTTCAAGGCTTTGATGTATATGGCTACGATCGATCCTCGCCATCGTTGAGAATGATGAAGACATGCCAACATGGGAAGACCCATGGATCCATCAACTCCAAGAGCTTTGGGGATAGGTTCCAAAGAGAACCCCCACTAAGGACTAGGTAGTCCGATTAATATGGGTGATGAAGAGCATCCTAAACTCATAAACATCGCAATACTCTCCTTGGAAGAAAAGGAAGAGTTGATTGCCCTAATCAGGAGTATATCGATGTATTCACCGAGTTACGAGGACATGCCAGACTCGAATTCTAATGCAACACATCGCCAACATCGCGCGATGTCAAACCCGCTGCCAACAAAGAAAGACGATTTCGCCCGCAAATATTGGAGGCAATTGTTGACGGCGAAGAAACTCATAGAATCGGATTCATCAAGGAAATTCAACATCCGGATTGGGTGGCTAATATAGTCCCTGGCCATGAAGAAAAATGGGTCGATTAGGATCTGTGGTCGACTACGAGACCTCAACGCTGCTTTCCGAAAGATGACTTTCTCTTCCAATCACCGATGTCATAGTTGACAACACGGTGGATTTGAAAGAATGTCCTTATGGATGGCTTTTCGGTATAATCAAATCAAGATGTACCCCGATGACGCCAAACACACGCCGCTCGTAACGCCTTATCGGCATATATTGCTACACGGCCATGCCGCTCGCCTCAAAATGCCTACAACATACCGAGAGAGCAATGACGGAGATTTTCCAGATCATCTTCGAAAACGGTCGAATGCTACGCCGACGATTTGGTCGGAAAAGCCGGACAAAGGAGATCACATCAAAGATCTTAGAACGGTATTCGAACTCATGCGACTCATCACCTAAAGATGAACCCCGCCAAATCCTTCCTTGGGATGTCCAAAGCAAGTTCTCGGTTCGTTGCCACCGACAAAGGAATCCACGCCGATCCCCAAAGTGAAGGCAATTCAAGAGTTGCAACCTCCGAAACTGAGAGAACTCGGGTTACAAGGACGATCATGACATCCGACGGTTCATATCGAACCTATCCTGAAGTGCCACCGCTCTCCGTTGAACAAGAAGGGCGGTCATATATTTGGGACGACGCCGCCGAAGGCATTCAAGAGATCAAGTCATCTCGCTAAACCTCCTCGTTTTGTTGCACCGCGTCGGAAAACCGCTTTTGATCTACGCCAAGGCAACGATCACTGTTAAGCTTTACTCGCAAGACGACGCATAACGGTCACGAAACAGCAGTGTATTACCCGAGCCGAACATTAGTCGGCGCCGAAGTCTCGATATCCAATGGTCGGAAGCAAGGTTTCGCATTAGTGTTCGCGATTCGTAAAATGCGACACTATTTAGCCTGACGACGATTTATGTTATCTCGTGAACCGTCCGATATTTATGACCCACCGCCTCGATGAGTTGGCTAGCTTAAATGGGCCTTGCTCTTGTCCCAATATGACTTGTATTTCAAACAATGTAAGTCACCAAAGGACAAGCGATTTAGATCTCTGGCCGCCGACAATGGATGCAATTGAGCTATATGATGATCTTCCTGATGAAATTCAGAAGTCAACACTACGCCGCATCAACAAATATGGCGATTGTATTTTGATGGAGCTTCGCCACCAATGTGGCAAGTGCCCCGGATGTTCTAAGATTTCCGCTCTGAGTTGTCTTGATTTCCCGGAATCATGTCATGCCCGTGCTTATTCACTCATCAACCCTGCTCCAATAACGTGAGTCAATACAACGCTACTTATCGGACTTAGCTTCGCCAAAGAGCCGGGGTCGAATATCTCGCCGCATGGCGATTCGCATTGATAGTTAAGGTTCGTGGTGACTACGGTCGAACTGATCTAATCCCCTATCATCGATAGTCTTGAAATAGCGCACTCATTCAAGAGTTTTTCATCGAATATATCCCGCTCCCAAAACTTTATGCGGATGCACCGGGCGGCGCTAGTCGTGGTCGTTAGCACAACCTTCCCGAGACCGAGCAACTAGTCACGGCCAGACTCACCAACTCTTCGCACTCATTATACGATGAGGCACAAGAAGATAAGGGGTAGTTACCAAAGAAGTGTATACAATCCAAACCAAGTTGGAGCCCGAGATTGGCGCCTTATCATCGACACGCCTTACATGGTATTCTACCGTAAGACGAAGGAGAGAGAGTCAACCGCTAAGAGCTCCAAGATTTTTACCATACGTAGACCCGCATGTTATATCACGGGTACGATGGTCTTTGTTCGGCCTCTCAAACAAAGAGGCAGGAGAGGTCCTTCTGAAGCACACGGAGGTGAATGTGGTGCACACCACCGTCCCAAGCTCTACGATCGAATCAGAGAATGGGCTACATTTGGCCAACAATGGTTAATGACGCAATGAGCACGCCGAAATGCCACTGTCAAATTCACGCCAATTATACATCGCCTCCGAAAGGCTTGCATCCTTCACATCCCGCCATTCGAGACATGGGGAATGGACGCTGTAGGTCCCATTTTTTCTCCGTCGGTTAAAGGAGATCGGTTTATTCTAGCGATCACCGACTACTTCTCCAAGTGGGCGAAGCAATCCCGCTAAAGGAAGTAAAGGCGAAAATCCGCCATCAAGTTTATCAAACACCATGTCATCTATCGACACGGTGTCCCAAGACGGATCGTGCATGACAACGGTCCCGGTTTATCGGCAATTCCTTCATCGAGGTTTTGCGAAAAGTTCAAGATACAAGATGTCGTCAGCGGCTTATAATCCGGCAAATGGATTAGGCGTTCAACAAGACCATCATTAAAATTACATCCGTGAAGAATAACAAAGCGAGGCTGGGGCGATAAACTTCGGGAAACTACGGGCATATCGCTGTGATGCATACGCCAGAGGCGACCCGTATTCCACGGTTTTACGGGTGCGGCGATTCTCGTTGAAATTAGTTCATCCGCCGCGCCAGCCCTTTCAGCGAGATGGCGGCCAGAAGAACAACATCGAAGCGTCTCGAAGAGCTCGAGATGTTAGATGAGAAGCGTCACGGAGGCTCAACAATGCATTGAGTTTTACCAAGCTAGGATGTCGAGGGCTTTCAACAAGAAAGTTCGACGAGAGAACCTTTAGAAGGAGATTTGATCCTCATTGCTTTCGACGGCAGATAATCCTCACTTCCAAGAAGAAAGGTAAATTCGAACCTAAATGGGAGGGTCCGTTTGTAATAGAAGCGGTCTACTCTAATGGTGCATACCGCCTAATTACGCAAAATGGTGGCCAGGCAATTAATGCTTAGATAAATGGGAAGTTCTGAAGAAATACTACCCTTAGTATCTTGGGATAACCCGTTCAGCGGGAAGTTCCTCGTGGGATGTGTTACCCACTTTCCTTGAGGATAACCCTAAATTTATCCTCCATCATAATTTCCCCACCGATCAAATTCCTTGGCGGTGGGCCTACAAATTACGGTACATTACCAAAATCCCTCTTGATTAGTCTATGAACAAGAGGCCCACTCAAAATCCCTTCTTGTGGGAGATAGAATATAAAATTCTTCCTCTCAAGCGTAAGATCCCTTTCGTGGTTAGCGGAAGGGTTACATCCATCCCTTTTCGAGTGGCGCCGAAGGTAAGCGGAACTTTCATCTTAGGTAGTGCCGGTGAAGGTATCGTAGGGATTTTCGAGACCGGGTTGTCCGTGAAGGTGCTGAGTCTCTTCGGTTCTCGGTGGAGATCCCTCTTAGTTCCATCTTTATCTTAGGTAGCCCGGTGAAGGTATCTTGTAGGGATTTTGAACCGGGTTGTCCGTGAAGGTGCTGAGTCTCTTCGGTTCTGGGTGGAGATCCCACTCTTAGTTCCATCTTTATCTTAGGTAGCCGTGAAGGTATCTTGTAGGGATTTTCGAGACCAGGTTGTCCGTGAAGGTGCTGAGTCTCTTCGGTTCTCGGAGTGGAGATCCACTCTTAGTTCCATCTTTATCTTAGGTAGCCGTGAAGGTATCTTGTAGGGATTTTCAGACCAGGTTGTCCGTGAAGGTCACTGAGTCTCTTCGGTTCTCGGTGGAGATCCCTCTTAGTTCCATCTTCATCTTAGGTAGCGCCGGTGAAGGTATCTTGTGGGATTTTGAACCGGGTTGTCCGTGAGGGTCACGAGTCTCTTCGGTTCTCGGTGGAGATCCCACTCTTAGTTCCATCTTCATCTTAGGTAGCCGGTGAAGGTATCTTGTGGGATTTTGAACCGGGTTGTCCGGTGAAGGTCACGAGTCTCGGTTCTCGGTGGAGATCCCACTCTTAGTTCCATCTTCATCTTAGGTAGCCGATGAAGGTATCTTGTAGGGATTTTGAACCGGGTTGTCCGTGAAGGTCACGAGTCTCTTCGGTTCTCGGTGGAGATCCCTCTTAGTTCCATCTTCATCTTAGGTAGCACCGGTGAAGGTATCGTAGGGATTTTCAGACCAGGTTGTCCGGTGAAGGTCACATGAGTCTCTTCGGTTCTTGGAGTGGAGATCCGCTCTTAGTTCCATCTTCATCTTAGGTAGCACCGGTGAAGGTATCGTAGGGATTTTCAGACCAGGTTGTCCGACTGAAGGTCACCTGAGTCTTTTCGATTCCTACGGCAAGGAATCTGCTGTTAGCCTCATCCCGGGAAATAGAACACATTCTTCTTTTCCCACCTCAATCAATTTTAAGCCGGTTCAACCCTTCTCCGGTCAAAAGAAGGGGCCAAGGTTCATCTTGGGGCATTTTATCCCGAAGCCTAAGAAGGGATAAGGCCAACGCCTCACGCTGCTTTGCTAGTCTCATTGAAGAAGACACCAAGGTTCGCCTTGGGGTATTTTATCCAGCCTAAGAAGGATAAAGCCAACGCTTCACACGCCGCTGTTCGCTTAGTCTTTTCCGATTGAAGAAGACACCAAGGTTCGTCTTGGGGTATTTTATCCCGAAGCCTAAGAAGGGATAAAGCCAACGCCTCACACGCGTTGCCGGTTTAGTCTTTTTCCGATTGAAGAAGACACCAAGGTTCGTCTTGGGGTATTTTATCCCGAAGCCTAAGAAGGGATAAAGCCAACGCCTCACACGCGTTGCCGGTTTAGTCTTTTCCGATTGAAGAAGACACGAGTTCGATTCGGGGTATTTTATCCGGCCTAAGAAGGATAAAGCCAACGCCACACGCTGTCGGGTTTAGTCTTTTCCGATTGAAGACACCAAGGTTCGATCTTGGGGTATTTTATCCCGCCTAAGAAGGATAAAGCCAACGCCTCACACGCTGCCGGCTTAGTCTTTCTCCGATTGAAGAAGACACCGAGTTCGATCGGGGCATTTTATCCGGCCTAAGAAGGATAAAGCCAACGCCTCACACGCGTTGCCAGGTTTAGTCTTTCTCCGATTGAAGAAGACACCAGAGTTCGATTCTGGGGTATTTCATCCCGAAGCCTAAGAAGGGATGAGTCTACGTGTAACACGCGTTGCCGGGTTAGTCTTCCCGTGAAAAAAGACGAAGCCTACGTATTCAACATCGTAGCATTAAGTCTAAGAGAGTTTCATTCTTTTAGCACAACGTTGTGTGTAGAACGGATTTAGACAATCTACATGCTAGCCCAACTCAAACGGTAGTTGGTAAAGGCTCATCAAACCCGTTGAAGGCTGGGGGTTGGCCAATAACCCTAAAGTCAACGCCTCACACGCGTTGCCGGTTTAGTCTTTCTCCGATTGAAGAAGACACCGCATTCGATTCGGGGTATTTTATCCCCGGCCTAAGAAGGGATAAAGCCAACGCCACACGCCACTGCCGGGTTTAGTCTTTTCCGATTGAAGAAGACACCGAGTTCGACTGGGGTATTTCGTCCCGGCCTAAGAAGGGATAAAGCCAACGCCTCACACGCTGCTGTCGGATGGTCTCTTGCGGTAAAAGTACGAAGCCTATGTATTGACATCATAGCAACAAGTCTAGAAGAGTTTCATTCTTTTAGCACAACGTCACGTGCGGAACGGATCCTGATAATCCGCACGCTAGCCCAACTCAAACGGTGGTTGGTAAAGGCTAATCAAACCCGTTGATGGCTGAGGGTTTGCCAAAAATCCTATAAGTATTATGGTTAATTATTTCTGACGAAGTAAAAGAATCATAATAAATAATGAAAGGGATGGATCTTATTCATTTGAAGCAAATATAGAAGGAGCTACAATTATCGAGACAATTGATTCAAGCAAAGTTATGATAATACATCTAAATAAAAATCGTAACGACCTGGCTGAACAAAGAGAACAGAAAAGTCTCGCAGCACATCAGACTTCATTGGCGCAATCCAGTAATGTGAAGGAAGCAAGGTCAGCCTTGGCCGGCTAATTTTTCCTCCTGGATCGCTCGAACCCGAGCCTTGGCTTCCTTCTCAAGTTCCTTCTTCATTCGCGCATAGCAAATTGCGCCCCTCACGCGACGCCGAGGACTTGCTTCTCACGCTCGCGACATCCGGACTCGTGCACTCACGCTGCGAAATCCTTCAACGTCTTCTCCCCTTGAACATTCCGATTCCCGTGACGCTCACATGGTGTGGTACAAGTTTATCTTACGCCGCACGAATTGCCGGTCATATGAGTTCGAAAATATGATCTCTTGCTCGATATTTTCCTCTCAAAAAGCGCTCACGAAGCTTTGATCCGAGCTTCACGACGAAGTCGATCACTCATCGCATGATTCAAAAGGCTAAATCCTCCACACGGTATGCAAGAGTTAGCCGACTAGTGAGCTTTGCTCACAACGATTAGCTAGCCGAGGCCACCAACACGAATTTCCTCCAAGATACTCAATATGAATGGGCGTAAGACCATAAAGTCGCCCATCTAACCTCGATAATAGAGATCGCTGTTTCAAACCATTCTCCAACGGTGAAGGAGACCCATCACGAACCGAGTCGAACGGCATTTTGGCCCGGCAATCTCTAATAGGTTGAATCCGTGGAAGTGGTCCGTCAAGATTAACACAGGGCCTCCACCCGCCCTATACTCGAAGGGTCGGAAATCTGATTCGGCCAAGGCCGTAAGGGGGCGGTGGAGCGGATGATGGAAGCGATCCCTCAAACTCGTCATCAGAAATTATGATAGTAGGCTCAGCCATGGGTTTCTTCATGCGAGTGTTCGCCTTGCTGCGGTTCGCTTCCTCGGTGGAAAAAGGCCTTCTCCCGGATGACCTTGAGAATCGAGACTTGACATTGAGAGCCTTCGAAGTAGACGAATAATCATCGGAGCATCCGCCTACCACGAGAGAACAAAGGGTTAACAGATCATTTAGGAGGAATATCTTGAAAAAGGAAACAGTATAAGGCGTAGAGCTCTTCTCAGAAACCCATGAGATCGAGTCACGACCTTATAACGGGTATGACGATTTCACCCGTACCGAACACCCGGAGAACGATAAATATAGTCGCATGAACAAAGCAACAATATATCCCGTTCTACAGGGCGAGGGTACGGTATGAAATCGCTCCCGTTAATAACATCGAGACGGGTGATGACCAAGCAAAACCAATCTTTGAAGCGTTGATCCCCACGAAGGAGAACCTCGGCTCTTCCCAATCGCCTCACAAAGGAGAACGGAAGGGTCATAACGAACGCAGACAATTTGAAGCCTCAATCCTCACGAAGGAGAATCTCGGCTCTTCCCAATCGCCACAAAGGAGAACGGCGGGATACAACGATATATGCGAGAATATGATGACGCCGGGCGCACCACCAAAGAAGGAGGCGGCATTCACGCGGCGAAGTTGATCGACTCCTCGAAGCAGCGTGATCTTCCGGCGACATCCGAAGCGCAAAGAAGCGAATAAAGTCGGATACATAGTGGAAGATCACAAATAAAGGTCAAAAGCTACAAAATCCGACGCCGAAGCACACGACGAAGGACGCCGCCGCCGGGCGCCGAAGGACGAGTTATGGCGCCAAGGCTGGGCGGCGCTGGCGCCAGCGAAAAGGGCTGCCGGTGCCTCGCAGCCCAAATAGCTGGCGGCCGGGCGCTTCAAATACCGTGGCTGCGTTTGCTGGCGCATAGCACTACGGGCGCTGGCGCTTAGCGGGCCGTTATCGCTACCGTCACGGGCGCCTGGCGCTTCACTGGGCTGCCGCCACGCTATCCGCTGGCGCATCGCCTGCCGCCTTTTCCATCGCCCTCGCGCCCTTCCCAGAAAAGAGAAAAGAGAAAGAGAAGAAAAGGACTCGTGAGGCTCTCAGATGCATACCTTGTTGATTGAAGGAGATGAGACGGCGAGACGAGATGAAAACAAGAGGAAGAGAGCAAAGGGGGGGGCCGGCCTAGGTCAAGAAAAAAGAGGGTTTGTGGGTATTTATAACAACCCCATATGCACCCAATCCTCTTTGAACGAGGACTCCTATTTGGCAAGAAGTAGGAATTCTAATTGAGTCCAAATCAATTCTAATTAGGACTCTAATCAGCCCCAATTAGGAGTCCTAATTGGAATCTCGTTGGATGTGAAGATAACGCCAAATCAACCGCTAATTGGCTCCTAATTCCTCCGCTATATTGGGAAAGATTAGAAGGTTTATTGGCGGGGATAACACCTCGCGAATTCTCTCGACGATCAACGCCGCCTAATCCTACTCCAACTAGGATTACAGTATAAACTGCTTCCTAATTTGTGAGAAGTTCCTAAGAATATGTTTTCAAAAAATATTCTTAGGGATAACTCGATCATGCGGATTGCATCGACATCAACGCTAGCCTAATCCTACTCCAACTAGGATTACAGTATAAATCTGCTTCCTAATTTGTCGAGAAGTTCGGAAGAATATGTTTTCAAAAAATATTCTTAGGGATAACTTCGATCATGCGGATTGCATCGGCCGATCAGCGTCGCCTAATCCTACTCCAACTAGGATTACGAGTATAAACTGTTTCCTAATTTGTCGAGAAGTTCCCGGAAGAATATTCTCACAAGAAATATTCTTAGGGATAACTCGATCATGCGGATTGCATCGACGCCGATCAACGCGTCGCCTAATCCTACTCCAACTAGGATTACGAGTATAAACTGTTTCCTAATTTATCGAGAAGTTCCCGGAAGAATATGTTTTCAAAAAATATTCTTAGGGATAACTCGATCATGCGGATTGCATCGACATCAAGCCTAATCCTACCCAACTAGGATTACGAGTATAAACTGTTTCCTAATTTATCGAGAAGTTCCCGGAAGAATATGTTTTCAAAAAAATATTCTTAGGGATAACTCGATCATGCGGATTGCATCGACGCCGATCAACGCGTCGCCTAATCCTACTCCAATCAGGATTACGAGTATAAACTGTTTCCTAATTCGTTGAGAAGTTCCCAGAAGAATATTCTCACAAGAAATATTCTTAGGGATAACTCAATAACCCTCAATTTTCTCCTATTGTGGAACCTTAAAGAGGGATAAATTGACGAATTCTGACGAGGCTTATATTGACGCCGGACAACGCGCTCTACCTCGAAAAGACTCCTCCCACTGCACCAATACCAATTGCGTTCGGAAGACCTATCTCAACAAACCGAACGGAATAAATTCCTCCCACTATGGATAATAATACTCCGGCAAGGAGTAATGCAAGATGACGCCAACCAACGTTGTCGCCAAAATTCGATCAGCGGTTCGGATCCACACCGGTCAAAGCGCGACTCACGCACCGAAAGCTAGACGAGAGTTGAAACCCAAATGGTCTCCGTTTCGACAAGGAATCCTCTGAGTATATCTCCATGAAAAGATCGATCCTCCCGTGGTTAAACTAACGACACGTGATGATGGAAGAAATAATGATCGAGGGTTATGAAATTCCATGTACTCGACACAACCAACATGTCGCCAACAAGGAGTTCGCCGACATACGGATAAGTCTAAAAGTCCGATGACAACCAACCGACACGAAGTTACAAGCAAAACTCACCCACCGCTTGAATCAAGATTTCAACAAACGGTCGACAATAAATGCAGACCGCGGATCTTATCAGAATCCTACAAAGAAGCGGATGATCCGAAAGAATCGAAGACTTGAAGCTATCTTTGGGACCCTCACCGACCAAGGCGGAACCATCATGTCCAAAGCATCCCAGACTCATCAAGAATCGAGACTGAGACGCTTTGGAGGGGGTATCTGTAGGCATAAAAAATTGCTTATCAGTACCCGAACGAGACTCGTAAACGGTGGGTTGACAATCGACGATCCATCCGACAACATGACCCGAAAACATTGGCGAGTGATTACTCTACGAACGATGAAGCGAAGTTGGCAAGGCGCATTTGCCGACGTAAACGACGCGTCACAAGCTCAACGAGACGAGTTGACTAAACTCAAACGCCGACGAGACGGAATCAACCATACTTAGTCCGTTGATGCATACGAGCCGTTTGAGCTCTGGAAGTTGATCGGATTCAAACGCCGATGAGGCCAAGTTCAAATGTCGACCAATCGTCATTTAGGCCGTTGATGGGTTGAAGTTCAATCAAATGAATCGAGCATGGACTTGAACAGACGGAACTTAAGCCCAGAAGACCGAGAAAAACGGCAAAACAGCGAAACGGCGAAAGAAGCGGGACCTCGGCCAAGTGGTAGAAGCGGCTCGGCCACCATGGCCGAGGTGGCTCGGCCAACATGACCGAGCCACCTCGCCAACTTGGCCAGGTGCTCGGCGTCGAGGCTCGGCCATCATGTCGACCAATCGTCATTTAGGCCGTTGATGGGTTGAAGTTCAATCAAATGAATCGAGCATGGACTTGAACAGACGGAACTTAAGCCCAGAAGACCGAGAAAAACGGCAAAACAGCGAAACGGCGAAAGAAGCACGGGACCTCGGCCAAGTGGCCGAGGCGGCTCGGCCACCATGGCCGAGGTGGCTCGGCCAACATGACCGAGCCACCTCGGCCAACTTGGCCGAGGTGCCTCGGCCAAGGGCCGAGGTGGCTCGGCCATCATGTCGACCAATCGTCATTTAGGCCGTTGATGGGTTGAAGTTCAATCAAATGAATCGAGCATGGACTTGAACAGACGGAACTTAAGCCCAGAAGACCGAGAAAAACGGCAAAACAGCGAAACGGCGAAAGAAGCACGGGACCTCGGCCAAGTGGCCGAGGCGGCTCGGCCACCATGGCCGAAGCCACTCTACCAACTTGTCAGAGGTGCTCTACCAGTGGAAGCCGAGGTGGCTCGGCCAACATGATCGAGCCACCTCTCGACTTGCCGAGGTGGTTCTACCGTGGTCGAGCCACCAACACCCCGAGTTGTATAAATAGGGGGGGTGTCATCTTCGAGAGGGGGCTGGATTTTGGCTGATCAGGGCTTCTTCGGGGGATTTTTTTGGACTTCTGGCGGGACTTTGATCGGATTTTCGGATATTCTCAAAGAGCTCTTGCGAGATCTACAAGCCGCCGACGATAGCCGGAAAACGCCAGCATAAACCCAATGACGCCGATCTACGAGCGGAAGGTAATCAATTCGTCGAACTACAGATACCCTCTAGATTAAGCTTCGTCTTAATCTCGGGGATATGTGATTTCTCCTAGTAGATCTCACCGGCCAGCGATCCTCTCCTTCGTGAGTGTGATCCTCAGCGCTTCGCTTCCTTGAAACGAGCCCTTTACATCTGTAGTTCCGAACCCGTCTCCACGGATTGGAATTGCGGTGGTCCACGGACACAATAAGTCCCGAGACAGCAAAGAACCCACGCGTTGGTGATCCGATATAACAGAGATCCTCGTGTTTGTCACTAAGGATAAAAGTTGTAATCTTTTTTGATTTTCATTGTACGCCTTAAAATAAAAGGCGATATTTCTCTTTGAATTTCGTTGTAGGCCAAAGAAGCTGTAAGCAAAATTCAAATCAATGACAATCATCCCGACTTTTACCGCGAACAGGAGGAAGGCGCTAAATCAAGGTGGGAAATTGGTTTTGGGGGCGGGAACGAGAGCAGCCGAACCCTAAAATTTTCGCCCTCAATCGCCCACGAGAAAACTGATCTGGGGTGGGAAATTGGGTACGGGTGAAATTTTAATAGTTTTATATTTGAGTTGTCAGATTTCTTTGCAATTTCAGCCCATTTTGAGTGGAATGGGGGTACTTTTCCCTACTTTATAGAAAACTTTTCTATAAAACTTTTTTGAACTAAACACAGTTTATAGAAATCTACAGAAAAGTTTTATTTACAAAACTGTCACTGTCAGCCATTTTCCCAAAAGTTTCCTATAAAACTAGTGAACCAAACACTCCCTAAGTCTTGTCCATAAAATATTGATTGAAAATGAGATCAATAGTTCAAAATTATAATACAACTATTTTGATTTTAATTACCAGCGCGTTTTGAATTTGTGGTAGATGCTACATACTTATAATCTACATAGTAACGATCTACAACCAGTCTAACATTCAAATTTATCACCTACCAATTTCCACGCGAGCCACAGATTTGACAACATCTTCTGAGTAGACATTCTATGAGAAAACCCCAGACCGTGTTATACGTTCTAAGCCTCCCATTATCCGATTATCTCATATTTTGCAAGTTCTGATAAGATTTCTACTCGCACCTTCTCAATTTCAAAAGAGCAAAGGGAGTCCAGGAGTGTAACAGTATCAGTAACTTAACCCGCGGGCACAGCATAAACAAACCAACTCACTCCCATCAATCTCCTCCTTAACAAACGCTAATTCCCTTCACGATAACGGTAAACTCAAGGGCAACCTCGTAATATACTACTTTAAAAGCCCCGTTCAAAAATCAAAAATCAACCTCGAGCGGCAAATTAAAGCCGCATATTTTCCCGCTTTAACCCCACCAAACTCGTGGTCAGTTAATACCCAGGCTGTCCAACGAGCTTTCTCCACTACCAGCCGTCCAATTTAACCACGGTTAACTAACTCCGGTAAAAAATTAAAAATTTCAAAATTTCAAAAGTTGGGAAAAGGACCTAGGGTTTGCTTCAATCTCGTATAAAACCCCAAGAGAGGTTAGAGGGCGAGGTCATCGGAAAGCGTCTTTGCAAACGCTTGCCTCTTTAAAATTTTCATTTTTCGAGATTTTCTTTGATTTTTGAATCGATTTTAACTCTCTTTTTCATCGAAAATGAGGGAGTGCATATCGATCCACATCGGTCAGGCTGGGATCCAGGTCGGAAACGCTTGCTGGGAGCTCTACTGCCTCGAGCACGGGATTCAGGTTCGATTCGTTCTCTAGATCCGTTATTTTTCTTGCTTTTTTTCGATTTTTTTTTGTTTTTTTTGTAGATTTTTAGGTTTTTTTTGGACGAGATCCGGTAAACTGCGTAGTTTAATGTAGATCTTAGTTTTGTATGATGATAGATCTGTCGCATTTGTAGATCTTTGATTTTGCGTTGAAGAATTTTGTAGATCTGATGGATAAAACCCTAGATCTGCTAATTGCTGGTTTGATTTGTGAATTTAGGTGCATAAAGCTTTCATTTATTAGATCTACATATGTTGTAGGGTTATTCTCAATGATATGTATGTATTATTGATTAATTTAAATTTTTAATGTTGAAAGAACTTATTTAGTGTAGATCTACGGTTTTGTTAAATAAATGGAAGCTCATGTGGTAATCTTAATCCCAAATGTGAATGTGAATTTGCTAGGAGATAGTTATAGATCCGAGGTTTGATTAGATAGCCGTAAATTAGTTTCAAAATTGACAGAAATGTGTTGATTATCTTATGCTTTTATTATGTATTTCTTTAGTCCGTAGATCCTAAGTTAACTGATGTTTATGAAACTAAATTAATCTTTTAAGATTTTGATCGGCCAAAATTACTTATTTAACTAATCTAGCTTTTATGTCAAAATTTTCCATTTATCTGTGGATATGTCAATTTCTTAACAATGTGTATGTATCATTGATTAATTCAATCTTTTATTGATAAAAGAGCTTATTCAGTTTACAGCTAGGGCAGTTAAATAGATAGAAACTCATATGTTGCAATTTTAATCCCAAATGTGTTGATTAAATAGTAAACTGGTTTCAAAATTGACAGAAATGTGTTGATTATCCCATGTTTTATTGTATATTTCGTTAGTTCTGTAGATCATAAATTAACTGATGTTTATTGAAGTAAATTAATGTTTTTTGTCACTAGATCAGCCAAAAAATTACTTATTTCAAAACTATTTTAGCTTGCTGAACCGATTTCCACTTTTCATGTCAGTTTTCCCATATATTGTGGATGCACAATGTTTACTCTTCTAATTTGCTTGCTTGATTCATGGTATGACTTCAATTGATTATTAAAACCTCAAACTTCCAATATTTCAGCCTGATGGCCAAATGCCAAGTGATAAGACTGTGGGTGGAGGAGACGATGCTTTCAACACCTTCTTCAGTGAGACTGGTGCAGGAAAGCATGTGCCTCGTGCTGTCTTCGTCGATCTCGAGCCTACTGTGATCGATGAGGTGAGAACCGGAACCTACCGCCAGCTCTTCCACCCTGAGCAGCTCATCAGTGGCAAAGAAGACGCTGCCAACAACTTTGCCCGTGGCCACTATACCAGTAGTTATCTTTTCCTTCACCCATTTTTCTGTTAGCAATCTTTATTTGACCATTTTGTTCTGATTCTTCTATTGTTAATGTTGTTTAGTTGGCAAGGAGATTGTTGATCTCTGCCTCGACCGCATCAGGAAGCTAGCTGACAACTGCACTGGACTTCAGGGTTTCCTTGTGTTCAATGCTGTCGGTGGAGGCACTGGCTCTGGGTTGGGCTCACTTCTTCTTGAGCGTCTCTCTGTGGACTATGGCAAGAAGTCGAAGCTTGGATTCACTGTTTACCCATCTCCTCAGGTCTCGACCTCAGTTGTCGAGCCCTACAACAGTGTGCTGTCAACTCACTCCCTTTTGGAGCACACTGATGTTGCGGTTCTCCTTGACAATGAGGCTATCTATGATATCTGCAGGCGTTCTCTTGACATTGAGCGCCCAACGTACACCAACCTCAACCGCCTCGTGTCTCAGGTCTGAACCCGATTTCCATTTCAATGTTATTCTTTTATAATGCTGGCACATTTGTAATGGGTTTTGTTGTTCTTCAGGTTATTTCATCTCTGACTGCCTCCTTGAGGTTTGATGGTGCACTCAACGTTGATGTTACTGAGTTCCAGACCAACTTGGTCCCTTACCCGAGGATCCACTTTATGCTTTCATCCTATGCTCCTGTCATCTCTGCAGAGAAAGCCTACCATGAGCAACTCTCAGTTGCCGAGATCACCAACAGCGCCTTTGAGCCTTCCTCCATGATGGCCAAGTGCGACCCTCGCCATGGCAAGTACATGGCTTGCTGCCTCATGTATCGTGGTGATGTCGTCCCCAAAGACGTCAATGCTGCTGTTGCTACCATCAAGACCAAGCGCACAATCCAGTTTGTTGACTGGTGCCCCACTGGATTCAAGTGCGGTATCAACTACCAGCCGCCAACTGTGGTCCCCGGAGGAGACTTGGCCAAGGTGCAGAGGGCTGTGTGCATGATCTCAAACTCGACTAGTGTTGCTGAGGTGTTCTCGAGGATTGATCATAAGTTTGATCTCATGTATTCGAAGAGGGCTTTTGTGCACTGGTATGTGGGTGAGGGTATGGAGGAGGGTGAGTTCTCGGAGGCGCGTGAGGATCTTGCAGCGCTTGAGAAGGATTATGAGGAGGTTGGCGCTGAGTCTGCTGAGGGTGAGGATGGCGAAGAGGGTGATGAGTATTGAGGGGAGCTTCTTGCTGCCTGTTTCTTTCTTGTTGTGGCTGTTATCTAGCTTGTCCTGATGTCGTTTGTTTGTGTTCTCTCTTTTGTTTGCTGTGAGTCTATGTTGAACTCTGGTATGCTCTTATATGAAGAATATTGGCTTTAATTAATGCCTTATCTACTAGTGTTTCTGGTGTGCTGTATTGTATCTTTCTTGATGTCAATCGCGCTTGATGGTTATGTCATTTTTTCAGTGTTTGCTGTAACATATTCTGGAGTTTCTGTTTCTTTTAGGAGCCTACTATGTTCAGTTGCTGAAATCTGATATGCCTTTGCATGAAGAATATATTGGCTTGAATGCCTTATCTACCAGTATTTCTGCTTTGCTGTCCAATGTACTTTTATTTATTTGTCGGTAATGTTATTTGCGGCCAAACTTCTCAACTAAATCCTTCTCGATTTCCATTCTCTTCTTCACCATCAATGCATACTTAGATAGGAGCTCTCTGTCTCCCGCAGGCTTCGAGAGCTTCGGTCTGAGCGAAGTTTTCTCTAATCTATCTTCATACAGTGCTGAGATGGGCACAAATTTGCCCTCTTTATTGCACAACCATCCGTGTGCTGCCCGTAATGCAGCGCCCAAAGAAGCCGAATCTGGCATTGATGCGGGGAAGGGGGTTAGATAAAACACTTGATAAAGGAAAATATATCATGAAAGTTGCCTAAAATTTTGTTGGCCTAAAGTAAGTGGAAAGAATATGATGTTTTATTAGAGTTTGGCTACTATTAGTAGTATCGAGGATATAATTACCATCAGCAAAAACTTAACATTGGATTTTCTTCTCAAATTGGAATCCAATGTTGTTGATGTGATTTAATAAACAATGACTAACGGAAAGGGAAAAAAAAATCTAGAATAACTTTGTTGCGCTTTAACCATATATATCATGTGTCGACAAAATCAACATTTCAAATTGACATAAATTAATTATTATTTTGCCACTTGATATATAACTAAAACACATGAAAGTCATTGGAAATGTTGTTCCTTATAGCTCATGCATATTGTAGATTACATTAGATCCAAGAATACAAATTTCTAATTGGAAAAGGGTGAATCAGGAATGGGTTAATATAGATGCACCCTTTGCATGGGTGATGTAGCCACTTTTATACCTCCTAAACTATTTTATTAGCACTTTCGCCCCCTGAATCTCAAACCACATTACTCTTTTGCTCTAAATTTAACTAATTGAGGCAAAAGGAAGTTTATTGTCACTAGATTCCCACATGACATCTCTATCAAATAGGAGAAATAATGTCGTCTAATAGTTAAGAGGGTCTAAGTACTAATGAAGCAGTTCAGAAATATAAATCATAGTACAGAGGTTTATCAACAAATAACTCATTTTGCAAACCACTACCACCACTACAAGAATATGTTGTAGCATTTACCATTATGCTAAAGTGACCGTTGCAAATGTGATAGTTTATTAAAAAAGACAAAAGAAAAGCCCGAAAAAAATTTATATTACCAGGGCTCTCAACTGTATAGACAGGACAACCGAAAATGCTAGCTATGGAGCTAAGGATGAACTCATTTGAGGATGCTCCACCAGTTGCAGTTATCCTTTTGGGAGGAGTCGGCATTCCAAATCTCTCAGCATGCCCTCTCATCGAGAGGAACTGACCCTCTACAATGGCACGAACCTACATAAAACATGAAGGGTTCATTTACAATTCTAATCTTTTATATGATTTCATGCAAATATGAAAAAAAAAAAAGTAACCGTAGTACCTCTGAAGCAGAATCAAACTCCTCTACCTTGCGAACCTTTGTCTCGTCTCCTGAGTTGCCAGTGAAGTTCTCGATCATATAGCGGTGGATGCCAACTATACGTGGATTAACACAATGCAAATATGAAACAACTACAATAAAAGGTTGGAAACCGAGAAAGAAAAGGATATAATTTTAGAACTAACTGGGCAAGGGAGGTAGAATCTCATGCTCCTTGTAATAGAAACCTAATTTTCCACCTGAAGTAACACAGTAGAGTAGTACACTGGTCAGAAATACATTGTCAAAAACTGCAGAAAAATATTTTGAGTTGGAACAGTGCCATAAAACTGGATAGCTATATAAAAGGAAATTTTCTTTAGGGGAAAAAAAGTACTGTTTAAGGTGATATATAAAAGGAAGGCAAAGAAAACTAAAATACAAACCATTGAGATCAGGTGTTTTCTCCAATAACTTGTTGAACGAATCCCAAGAGCATTCTGCACACCTATTACGTACATCTACAAATAACAAATATAAATAAATAGCCACATCACTAAAAAGACATAGAAGGGGCTGTTTGGTTGGGCAAAAAAACGCAGAAAATGAGGGAAAGTGAGGGAAAGTAGGGGTATTTTTTACATTTTCCTTCACATTCGTGTGTTTGTTTGCAAAAAATTTCAGGAAAGTGATGGTGAAACATTGGTTTTTTTTCCGGAAAATTTTCCGGACTAAAAACCCCGATTTTGGGGGAAAATGGCGGAAAGGAACCAAACAAGCCCTCGAATTTAATATTAAACTTAAAACTTTAGGTCCATTGGAAGCGAACCTTCTCTCGTTAGAGAACCATTTTTGTAAACAAGCATAACCATATAGCATTTTGGATCAACAGGATTAGGGAAAACATGCCCTTCTAGACTTGGTCGGGGCTCACTCGTTATTCCAAATACCTATAATAATCACAATCAGAGGGCGTACAAGTATCATTTATTCAATGATTTTTTTGTATATATAACCCTTAATTCCTGCATATTTGCAGAACTACCCCCAAATCTCAATATTTGCAAATCTTTCCCCAAATCATTAACTTTGGAAAAAAAAAAATACCCCCCAATCAACAGATCATCAACTTTGTGGGATATGGTGAGTAAGACTCTGACTATTTTGTCGATATTTTTACTATGCACTTACAAATTATCCTATCAAAGTTGATCATCTGTTGATTTATGGGGTATGTTTCTCCAAATTTGGTGATTTGGGGGTTAGTTTGGAAAAATACTGCGATTTGGATGGTAGGTTTGCAAATATGCATGATTTAAGGGTATATAAACAAAAAACGCTTATTTATTTAACTTAAGAAATCAAAGGATGCTCCGTCACAAAGAAACTAGGAAGTTAACTTACAGTATCGCTGGTTCCCAGACTTATTGCAAGATCACCAGGAGTATTGAGCGTCAAACCTGCAGACACAAATAAATGCTTATATGTCGATCAATAGTTAAGTATCACGCACAGAAATCAAGCAATACTTGATCTCTTTTAATGAAACTTGACAAAGAACATTTCACAGCTTTTATTCACATCTAAACAAGACACGAAGTAGCTCACTATCGAGTAGGCCAGGTGTGCATTCCGCGACTTCAACAATTTTCATGACGATGTTGAAAATTTGGCCAACTCTTCATTTCTCATATTAGCATATTTCACAACATATTAAAAGTAAAGGCACCACTAAATTCAAGAAATTCGCCCTACTTTTCATTTTCACGAACTGTATAGGTTTCCAGATGCTCATAAATGACAGAAACTAATGCTTGCAAAATCATAGCAAACAAGTTGAAGTTCCACTTATCTAAATTAAAGTTCAGGGTGGAACTCATGAAGGTTCTGAATGAAATATCAACATGTCAGCCAACTAAAAATGCAAATAAAAAGATAATAATAAAGGATAAATGTATTGACCCACAAAATCTAGAAATTGAAAGAATTGAAAGAATTAAAAAATTCTAATAGGGAAGCTTCACAGACCTGCTAAACTGTTGGGATTGTCTCCAGACCACTGAATAACCAGACAACTTTCTTTGAAGCGATACCTGTTAAAATTTAATAAAATCAGAGGTAATAATACTAATACCGGGCATTACCAATTTATCTAATAATCTCATGAAATTATTATTGGTCATCAAACTGGAGCTCAGGTGCCCACAAATATTCAGATGATCTAGACCGTACTGTATTTATATGACTAATGTGGAAACCAGCTGAACCTAATCGATCTCATGCCTTCAAAATGAAGTGTGCAGGCAATGTTTCTTTCATAGAATATGAACCACTCTTTATTTTGTCGAGCTATTCAGTTGTAAATTTTCATGTATACACAAAGAAGTGGCGACTACTAGGAGTCTAGGATAAATGACACAGCATAACGATTTATTAGAGGCAAAAAGAAAGAATTCCTTATCCACTAAGCCTACTATGCAACCGTAAATTTGTCAAACTGACTTATGACATTTGACAAAAGAACCAAGAGAAGTTTTTTTCCTAATATATTTCTTCTTATCTGCATGTCATTTTTATTATTGAAACATGGTTAAAGATGGTTACTTATCTGGATGTCACTTTACATTCTTCTCCTGCCGGCTTGTTAAAGGAAACAAATCGAGCCTCCTTACCTTTATGAGTTTGAGACATGATACTTATGCACTAAATGAGACAGAATCAATTGAAATTTCAAATCCTTCTTCATCGGGTGAAGATGTCACTTCTGCTCAATGGTCTATTAAGACGAGTGAAAATATCGAGTCCCTTCGAAAGATTTAAGTTTCGGATTGGGTTAAGCTTTGGGTATGAGGCTTGTTGGGTTGCGAGTGCATCTAAAGAAGAACGAAAGTATTTCGAAGGCTTGAGAATGCAGTAGGACACAGTTGATAGCTAAAGGCCACCATCAAAGGAAGAGGATAGGCTGTGAAATAAGGTATTCCCTCCAATTTGAAGCATATACTCTCAGTAACCTGCTCCAATGACGTGAAAACAAATTTCCACATGGCGAGTTTGAACAGAAGATATACATGCATCAAGAAGAGATTCATTGTGGATATCAAAGAAAATCATGTGTAGACTGAAGAAAATTTTTGTATTGTTCTCCAAGGAAGTAATATAAAAGGTTTCATAAACCTTCATGGTTGATCATTAATACTTAAAATTTACATGATAACTATATGTATCATCAGAAGCTTTTGGAGGGTAATTTTATTGCTTTCTCTGCAGTTATCTTGTGCTGCTTTTTCGAACATGGCAGTCATCTGTTGATGACCCAAGCAAAGCAAAACCCTAGTTTTCATCCCTGATTCTAGTGATCATATTTAAGTATAAGGAAGCAAGAAATAAAAAAATTGAGAAAAAATGTAGTTGCTGATTATAAATAAAAAAAAAGAAAAAAAAAGAGCTAAGATATACATTTATGATAAGATCTCTTAGCGTCCGACTCACCTCTCAACAAAATAATGAGCAATTGAACCAGCAACTGCATGAGCCGGTGCTAGTTTGCCAAGCTTTTCTTCTAATCCCGGTGCAGTAGCCTATGAAATGAAAGGAAAAATTAGCAATACTTCAAATTGAAATTAATTCGGAGACTCTTAATTAACTCACCTCCAATGCAATCTTCGACCACACTCGCTCTCTAATATCCATCAAATTCATTCCAGCTCCATCAGTCTCATCAATACTAGCATGTCTCCCAACAAAAAGAGATGCCATGAAGGAACTAACAAGCGATATCCTCTCTGTATCATTATAAACATCTCGCTTCGTTTCATATAACTTCCTAATTTGAGGTCCAGTATATCTCTCATGTGCACGAGACCCAGTAAGTCTCGATAACTCCAATGCACCCCCAACTTCTTTCTCTATCTCTCTACATTGCAAAGTTGTACTACTATCCATCCATATTGGTGATTCTTTGGTAGAGAAAGCATTGGAAAGTTGAGATACCAAAGCTTTGGTAGGATCCAAAGAGGCTAAAATGGATGAACGTCCCTTTTTCCAGTAAACACTTCCATGTTGCTGTCCACTCCCTGATATGGCTACAATCTTGCTGAAATCGAGTTTCGATTTTAGTTTGTCGAGGAGAATGTCGAGAGCTTCGACCCACATTAATGTAGGGGAGACTATTCTGCCATCCTCCAAAGGGTCTCTATAAACCCCATCTTTGGTTTTGTAGTGTGGCAAGTGAGAATCGAAATGAACAGTTTCTGAAGTAATGATTTTTAAGTTAGCATCTAGCACTGTTGCTTTCAAAGACCTGTCAATAGAAATTAGATAGTCAGTAGATTAGTTAACCATTATACAAGGGTCAATTGCGAACAGACCCCCTGTAGTTTCAGCCAATTGCGAATAGACCCCCTGCAGTTCTATTTTTGCAAATAGACCCCCTGAGTGATTTTTTTACTCTTAAAATCGTTAAAACGGTTTGAGGAGGCGGTTAGACCCCCTATAGGTGAGGAGGTGAGGATAGACCCTTAATTGCTCATGTTTTTTACTCTTAAAATACTCGAAAAAGTTCACTAAGGTGGTGTATTCACACCTGGGCAAATAGTACAGGGGGTCTATTCGTCACAAATAGAACAATAGGCGGTCTATTCGCAAGGTGATACTACAGGGGTCTATTCGCAATTAACCTATTATAAAATAAAATAACAAAATTATGAAAGAGTAATAACGCCAGTCCTTCCCCAAGGAAAAAAAAAACTATTTTACTTTCATCATAATAATGAAACTTAAAAGATAACAGAGCTGATGTGTTATAGAACGAGTATAACGGTCTAGTTCGAAGAATCGGAGACTTGTTATAATGTTATTTTCGGGAAATAACCTTAGTCACGCAATGTAGTGCATTATATTTTCTTTTAGTTATAGGGGGTTAGATTATGTGTTAGTGTACAAAATTGTTTCTAGCTTAACATTGGGATGCTTTGTTAAGGTGTTATCAATGAAACATAGGAGGTTCTACAACAAGGTTTTCCCTGAAAAAGTAAATGTACCATCCCAAACATCTAAATGCTAATTCTAACATAAAATATCTGGCCGAAAATTCACTTTAAGCTCCATGTGAGTAGATACAAAAGGAGAATCAGGCTAATCACTGAGAAAAGCACACTCAAGAATATCTGCAGTGTACCGCTGAGATATAAAGATATCCTAGAAAAGAGTAGGTAAGAGATAAAACAGACAACCAAACATACGAAGGTGTGAATAGTCAAATTCGGGTTTAGAGAAGCGAGCATATAGCGATGAGTGACACCTGAGTCGAAGTACCAAGGATCAAGTGACACATATCCATACAATGACACAAAATATTCCTCAGTTGCAATGTTCCATATCCAAATCTCAGTATCTGATCCACCGTGAGTATGAGGGGGATGCTCGAATATACACGCACATAATGTGGGGATATCTAGCTGTATATTGTTGGAGGGCTAGATGTATATTCAGTTGTATGCATCGTTGTTTATTGTTTTACATATGTTACATATGTCGGGCATCATACAAACAAAAGATTTCAATCCTAACATGATAAAAATCTGTAGTCCATATTGATTAGCAGATGATGGGTATAATACCCTATACATTCAACATGTGTACAGCAATAAACACCTGCCAGTTGCCTTGTCACCTAGTGAGCAGATCAATCTACTTGAATTCTTCTATCATTACTACAATCTATTCTAACCAAGGCCTAATCTATAGTCTGTATTTAAATCAGTGAGGTTCAAAACCCAAAAATTTCCTGGCATCTCCAAGAAAATTGAAAAAAAAAAAAAACAACATGACAAGTATGCATTTTTATATCCACTCTGATCTTACATGTGCATCTAGATTGGAAATAATGAAACCCAAATGAGCAGAATAACTACAAATGCCCCGCCCCCACCCCCCCAAAAAAAAGTACCATCATCTTATATTACGATCATTAAAACACAAAAAACCCAACACAGATAAAATATAAAATCATATACCTCAACTTTATCTGTGTTAATCATCTAAAACCATTAAGAATTGAATCTTTCACTTACTGAGTGGAGCTATCAAAACCCAGGAAAAGGGAATCGTGAGGAAAAGAGAGGCCCATTGATAATCCGTCGATGGAGCCCGTTGACTCCTCTGCTTAAGTTTTTAAGGCAAAATGGGTAAGTGGGTAAAAAAGAGGAAAGACAGGGGTTTTATAGATAATATGATAATGGTGAAAATGAAATCACGGGCATAAAGGAAAGGATCATCTTTTGGATAATTATCCAGCAGATTATTATAACGAGATCGACGGAAGCCAAGTCAGCAAGACAAAAAAAAAAAAAAAAAAAAAGAGAAAAAGGGAAAGAGAAATAAAAATACAAAATTGCTTTCGTTGAGAGTTGAACTCAAGACCTCCCGCTTACTAAACGGGTGCTCTAACCAACTGAGCTACGAAAGCTATGTGCAAACTGTGACCAACCATTATAAATAGATAACTATTATTCACCATTTATATGGCCCCCTGCTCGCATGGATGAGTCTGATTTCTTTGGGAAAGTATCGTAGGGACAGGTCGTGCATTCCTCCTGAACCATGGATCTCATTGGGATCTAAAATTTTTCATATCCCAAGAGAATCCAATGGTTCATAATGGGTCGTCCCTATAGGGACGGCCCATGGGATACTTTCTCGATTTCTTTGATTTGCATATTTAATTTCTGTAGTATTTATGGGTTACTCATTCTTAAATTGAATTGCACAGAAACTTTTTCCTTTGGATTATTGCACCTTCTTTTCGGCTTTTGGTGTGTGTGTATTACACTTTCCTAATGAATATGAGGATACAATTAGCTTTAATTCTCCCATAGTGTTTTGAACATAAGTGAGATAAAAATGGAATGCTTAAATTTGAAATTCAAATGAGATAACATGACCCAAAAATGATTTTTTCAGATAGGTTGCAATACAAAAGGAAAATTAAATATTTTAAAATTTGAAATTCAAAATTAGATTGTTTAACCACTAATTCTTCTTTTATAAAAACACTCTGTTTATAATATTCTCAAATTCAAAAATAGAAAAATTGGTCACTAAATAAGTGTGTGGATAATTTTTATTTTGGATTCGGATCCTCTCAATTATGTGGTAATTAGAGAAAGTCCATTTCAATTCTATCATCTATATCACTTTTAGTGGATGAGATTATTTCACATAAGGTTCTATTGTTATCTTAAAACCATTATAGTAAAACCATATCCTTTATTATAGATGATATCCAATATTTTCAAAAGTTATACCATATGCTTTATTATAGAGGAACATGTATCTCATGTTTTAGATGGTTCAAAGCAGATAATACAGCATAAATATTGCATAGATCATAATGACAAAAGGATGATGCCAAATATAATGAATAATCAAGATAGCCAAGTCATGAAAAATCAAGATTTAAGAAATCTAAATAAACCAAAATTTAGTAAAATTCAATAAACTTTATAATATTCTACCCAAATTATAGGAAAATTTAACAAATAAAATCATATTCAGATTTAGCTAGGCAGTTTCAGGTCTTCTATGGACTAATTTACAAACAAAGATATCATGAATTAATTTTTAAAATTAGAGAAACTAATAAAAAGATATCAAAACCGAGCCTCACAATGTATTCCATGCATAAAATTGTCTTATAATTTATCCATTAACATTTTTTTATTTTTGTAATTCGTAACTTTCAAAATATCATAAAAGCCCCTTAAGTTTAGTGGTTATTAGAAAACACCCTTTAACTAAATTTTATTAGAAAATCCCTCTAAAATGTGTTAGCAATTTTCTATGGGCGGATAAAATTATGCAAGTAGATGTTTTTGCTAATGAAAATTATTGTTCATGCTTTTAGGGGGTTTAAAAAAATCTTGAAGTTCAAAGGGGGTTTTCTGATGACCCCTAAGTTTAGGGCGTTTATGATACTTTGAAAATGGCTAAATATCAGAATACCACCTAAACTTGCAATGTTCGTCAGATAACCCCTCATATCTTTCAAAATATCAGAAAACCCCCTTCAGTTTAGGGGTCATTAGACCCCAACTTTAAGTTTTCCCCCCCATAAAACCTCTCTAAAACGGAGAGCTCCAATTTTCACCGGCAAAAATAGCTCTCTACGTAATTTTATCCACCCATGTAAAAATTGCAATTGTTGTTTAGGGGGTTTTCTTGTAATGCTTAAATTTAAGATGTTTTTTTTCCCTCTAATAACTATCTTCTAATATTTAGCCTTTTGAGAATTAAGGGGGATTATCTGATAATCAATTGAATCGCTACAACACTTTGCCATAAGATAAGAATAAATCCAATCGTAGCCCTTATTATACCTGCTCTCGTGGGGCGCGAGTGAGAGCGAAGACGAAAAATTTGTCATTGTTGTCCTGAAAGTTATTTTGCAAAAATAAAGAAAAGAAAAGGGGACTCATAGAGAACTAAAGGAAAAAGAGCATGAAAGGAGAGAGTCTTAAGTAAAAGGGGATTTAAGGAAAGAAAAACTAATTAGGTTAACCAAATAGACGAGATTCATATGAGATAGTTAGAGATTTTTGGTGGACCCTGTTAATTATTTCTAACTTTGAATTTTAAAAAAATAAGTCTAACGGGAATCTCTCTTTAACTAAAAACCCAAATTAAATATAGAAAGGATACATGACTATCATATAAATGACATGTGGCATTATATGAGACCTTGTGAAGTAAGGACATGTTTGTTTGCATGGAAGTAGCTATGAAGTAGGTGAAGTAAATGAAAAAGACGTCATTTCTGCTACTTCCGAGAAGAAAAGTATATCTGTTTATCTGAAATAGCTATTTCCGGTACTTCCTTAGAAGCTGACGTGGCGTCTACGTGTCGTCTCTACTTCTTGAATCTTTTTCCTCCCCTCAAGGCTCAGAAGTATCTCGGAAGTAGATGAAATTGAGTCAATTTAGGAATAAAATCAATTTTGTTATTATATGGATATTCTCATAGTCTAAATAAAATCACGAAGATCATCTTTCTCTCTTCCTAACAATATTTTTAATTACTACCAAACAAAAAAAGTTAATGAAGTAGAAGAAACATTATTTCCTCTACTTCTAAAATTTTACGAAACAAACAAAAAAAATAGTACTTCCGCTACTTCCTACTTCATAATTTCAGAAGTAATAGATTTGATTTACTACTTACTTCTAATACTTCCTATCAATCAAACATGCCCTAAACCACAAATTTCTCTTTTATGTAAAAAGGAGAGATATTATCAAGACTTTTTGGCAGATTGTATCCGCATATCAAATATGTTTTCTCTATATTTGCCGACGAACTCATCATATTTTGCAATCAGTCTCCGCAATTTTTAACTGTTAGGCATTTCGTCCCCAAAATTTCAAATTTGGAAATATGAAATTAGTCCCCAAAAGCCTTTCAACATGGTACGAACTAGAGGGATTGGGTTTTGGGAGACTAAATCAAAATATGAATATTCGGGGGACTAATTTCAAAAAATGAAGATTTAGGGCACTAATTTAAAAATATGCAACATTTTGGGGACTGATTTAAAAATATGAAAGAAGTAAGGGACTAATTTCAGAAAATGAAAGATGTGGGGAACTAATTTTAAAATATGAAAGAATCGGGGCACTAATATAAAAAACCCAATCGAAAAACATGAACTAAAATGCCAGCAGGCTGCTTCTTTTCGGGCCTTCTACTGAGCGGGCTCAGCCTATTTCAGCATGGGCCACACATTTGTTTTAAGCCGAAAATGATTCTGCCCAAAACTCTATTGGACCCAATACTTTGGACCAAATAGCGTTTGGTAAAGCTCAAAATACAACGTGGAGTTGTAGGTGAGAGGGGAGGTAGCAAGAGAAAGTTTTATCTTTTTCAGAAAGATATTTGCAAAGATTTATATGGGAGAGCGAGTTGTGGAAAAAGTGTATTAGCATAAGTTTTAGTTGGAAAATATAGGGATTGTGAAATAAGAAAGACGTGCTTGGACTTTCGCCTTTCTGCAAGAACTTTTAAATTTTAAATTTGTGTTTGCAAGATGCTTTTTGTGCGAAAAAGAAAGGGAAAAATGATAAATGCAGAGGTTTCATTTTAGAATTTTGAAAAGAAAAATCAAATTTGATTATTTTTTTTTGTTTTAAAAAGGCAGTTGCATCTATAATTGGCCCTTAGACCCTTTCCCTCCATCATATGTACCATACCACTTTACACTGACTTTCTGAAAAAAATAAAAATAAAAGTAAAATTAATAATTGAAGATCATTGAGAATCTTTTGTAAGTAACATGTCACCTTCACAAAGCTCAGAAGATTGATAACCCCTCTGACCTTATTTCAATGAATTTTGGCAGTATAGGTTCTGACATGATCCAAGGCCTAATCTCATTGGGCCCATTCATCTAGTTCTCTATATCAATTGATGTCTTTCTCTGTCCCTTTTTTTTAAAATTTTTTTTTGCTCCAACACAACCAAATTACGAATTTTGTAATAGAAGCTGCGAGACCTATGCGCCGAAAGATACAAATCATTTTAATCACGAGGTGGTAATAAATAAGAAATGAAATGGAATTGAAGGCTTAAAAGTGTTAAGAGGTGACTTGATGAGACCACAGGTCCACAACGTTATTTGATAAGAGGATTTTCATGTGATTAGACATTACGAAATCTTCACACTTCTTTATGCCATGTTAGATTATGATTCGTCTTTAAGGAAAATATGAATCAATGTAATTCATTAGCGTATATGTAAGTATTGCAGATCAATGACAATCAGACAGATTATATCTGTGATGCCCCACTAATAGTCCCACATCGAAAAATTGATAGAGTTTAAGAGGGTTTAAATGATGAGTCTTAAGAGCCAAATGCAATATTGGCTAGCCACTTTTAATAGTGGATTGAGCCAAACCACGTGTTGCACTCCCTGCGTCCCAGGACTTACATCGTCCCAACGGGCTCACATCGGGAAAGTGTGAAAGTGTAACAAGTGCTAGCACTTTTTGACAGTGAATTTAGCCAAACAACGTGTTACACTCGATGGGTCCCACGGCTTATATCGTGCCAACTGGCTCGCGGGCCCGGGGCGTGACAATCTCCGAGATAATAAGAATTAGAAGTATGAAGTAAATCAAAAGAGTTAACCTTCAAAACACATTTTTGAAAGCAGTGAAAATAGTATATCTTCATCTTCATCCACTTTTGTCATTAGATTTTAAAATTATAAAGAAAGAGGTATGTAAAAAAATAAAATTTTCTTAGATTTACGCACTTTTTAGCTAGTTCTGAGTGAGACAGAAAAAGGGATACCATAGAGGCACCACATCAACATTTAAAGATTTAGTTTTTCATAGAAAGAAACATTGTTTTTTCCTTTAATAGTAGCAAAAGTAGACTTTCATTCAGATTAATTTTGCCAAAATAAATGGGGCCAAAGCAGCTATAATGATGATTTATTTCAACTAGGGGCGGAGCCATAAAGGACCCAAAAAGACAAAACAGAAGATCTCAAAACTTATTTTCTATATCTTACCATCCACCCATGCCATCGTGAAAGGTTCGCAAGCACTCTCTCTCTCTCTCTCTCGGCTTTGTGACTCCTCTTTTCGCCACAGATGAGATTGAATTGGAAATGAGAGAAAAATTAGGCCAAACAAAAAAGGGAGAAGAAAGAATTGGGGAATCAAGGGCTCAGATTTCTTATTACCAAACGTTTAAATGAAAGTTAGGTTGTCATCCATGTGGCCTAATTCACGCTTCCAACTTAAAACCCATGTTTAGCTGGCAATCATCCAAGCACTTAGGAGCACTTACAATAATACCTACAAAGGAATACAATTTCCAAATGAATCCATCAGAGCCTAGGAATGCATGAGGAAGTTCAATTCTAGTTGATCATAATAATTTAATTCTTAATGAACTAAAGTATCCATGTTCATATTAACAAAGTCATAACCCTTCAATTCCTAAACAAATCAAATAAAAATCCTCACTCTAATCATCAAGAGACCGCACCAAAAGAATAGGAGGATGAAGGAGGAAAGTTTTACAAAAAGCAATAATATGTTAGAATAGTAGGAAGCATAACATGTAGTAAAAATCAAAATTTTATCTACCTACATCCGAAGATCCATATGTAGAAGAAGATCTAAGATAGAAAATTACGAAGCGTCTGATTAGCGTGAAACTTGCTTACTCGTGGAGATGTTGCGACAATCGCGTGCGCCTCTTGGTATCCACACGAACTTATTGGAACTCCGCACGTCAGTGTGCTAGCACTTTATAGACGGCGGCCTCTAGGGTTTCTCCTCTCTCCCTCATGATTTCAGAAGCTGAATTGGATTGATCAGGAATATCTGTCTCAGGCTCCTTTTATAGGGTCGTGAGGTGGTTTCTCAAACCAGGAAAGAGATCGGATTTCCAATCAGACGGTCAATCAAAAAGATTTGTTTAAATCAATTCTTATCAATTAACCGAGATTGATCAAATCAATTTGATTGCTAGGAGATAGGTTCATTGAACTTGGTCAGTATTTTTTCAAACCGTGATTGATCAATCAATTCTTATCAATTAACCGAGATTGATCAAATCATTCCTTATCCGATTACTCGATTAGTTTCTAGGGCATATAATACTGACAATCTCCCACTTGCACTAGAGCCAATCATTCTCACATCTAATCATATCTCCATATGACTTAATTTATGCGGGCCTTCTTAATAACGTTCCAACACATTCTTGTGTGTGACACATTAGGTTTACACGATGTTGGCAGTGGACCAAAATACTTTTTGGCCCACAAGTCATAAGCGGACCCTAGCAGGACATTATGACTACCCAAATCACGTAAATATCATCTCAAATAAAACCTAGTCCACAATGGACATATGTCGGTCTCTTTATCACTATATATCTTGATTGAACTCAAGGCAGGAAGCATGTCATCCTTGTACAGTTCAACCTTTAATTTCTCGCACCTGAAATTAGACTGACTTCTCAATAGTTGACTCTCAACTAATTAGGCATGGTCATGCACTTTCTCAGTCTATCTTCTTCGAGGGGCCCAGAGATATCGTACTCTCATTTATACGAGAGGGACAAATTCCATCATGACTATTCACATCCCTCTGCATGATTCATAGCATACCCGATTGATACCTTTATTATTATCCGGTCAAAGGGAAACGTTTGGTAACATCAAAGTATACAATCCTCATATAGGAAACTATGATAGTCTCAGGTCAAAAGATCGAACATAACCATTGTATGAAATATATTGATGACACAAAAAATCCATGCAATGTTTCATAGCGAGTCAGTCCATTATCATGTTCACCAACATATACCCATGTGATTGACTTAATATCTCATATCCATGATCCGCGAAACATGATCATCAATCAATTCACATGTTGCCTATAAAATCATTAGTGTCCCAACTAATGATAAAAGACAAGGACTATTTAGAATAACATCACAATCTAATTACAGAGTTTCATGTTCAAGTCACATACTTGATGATCCACAACAAGTGATTTATTCAAGGAACTGAATAACATATTATTCATGAAATTGCATAAAAATAAACTAAGACATAATCATCTCTATGATTGGTTTCTAGGGCATATCATACTAACATAATGTACATGTATTATATTTAAAATGATAATTTGTGTTTAAAGCTTTTAATACCCATTATTATTATTTTTTATCTGTCATGAAACTAATTGATACTTCACTGCTAATCAATTTTGCAAAATTTTCTTATATATTATCATGTTTAATATTTTATGAACCCCACCCTATTGAAATTCCTGACTCCGCTACTGGTTTCAGCATTGAGATAAACATCACGTGACGATGAAAATTAAGAAATGTGAGATTCAGGATCAAGTTGAACGCCAAGAACAAGAGTTCACGTGACATTTACCAAGGCATTCAGAATGAGGTGCCGTCTTTACGGCTAAGATTATAAGTCATGAATTAGATAACTTATTACATAAAAGATAAAAAGTAAAACCAATTATAAAAGAATATTTACAAGCAGGAATATTCTGTACCTTATATATTCAGTAAGAAATGTAAAGAAAATTAATTGTCCAAATTTTTAAGTCGGGTATATGAATTTGATTCGATTACCTTCTCCTTAAAATTAAATCAACCATAAAATCAATAACCTTGGTAGTACATGATGACATCGTCCTTTAATTTTACTGAACAAGATTTTCTTAAAAAAAATAAAAAATTACTGAACAAGAATTCAGAAAAGTTTACCTTTTAAACATTCTAAAAAAATTGACCACAGATGAACTTCAAAGACAGGGACTCTCCTCCCCCCCAGTGGGTAGGGGTGGAAACGAACCGAATCGAATCGAATATCATGGTATTCATATTCGTATTCGGTTAATTTTCACGAATTCGAAGTCGAACACGAATTCGTGTCGAATAGGGAAATGGTGTTCAAATTTGGTTCGTTAATTAGACGAATATTTATCGAATGTTCACGAATATCTCAATAACACACTTGTTAAGTCACAAGATTCTCAACCATGAGATGTTGACTTCAAACTCTATGTTTGAAGTCTTTTCTTATTTATTTTCTATAATGTTTTACTTAATTGTTATTATGATATTTCAATATAAGAATTATTATAGTGTATGTTTATAAATTATTAATATAATACTTATAAAGAGCAATATTTATAAAATTATGCACACTAAAAGATAACACAAAATAATAATCTAGGAGTAGAAAAACATAAACGAATATTTAATGATCAAACGAATCGAATATACCTCTGGTCAAATTCTATTCGTTTATGCACCGAATACTAAAAAATATTCATTTATTATTAAATGAACTACCGAATCGAATATGACCGAATATCTGGACGAATAATAACCAAACTGTTTATTAATTATTTGGTTCGTTTCCGCCCCCTACCAGTGGGGACCCTCTCCTCACTGAACCTAGTGATGTAATGAACTCTCTAGCCGCCTATTTAAGGATCAGCAGACATTCATTATAACACAGCATAGTCGCACAATTTATACGTGGCTTGTTCTACTTCCTTCTCTACTGAGAAAAAAAATATGGCCATGGCTAATGAGTTTGCTACCACCACCAAAGCCACCTCCATGGATGAAGCCCTAGAAATTGACCGGTACTCCGGTGATGGGCTCGATGACGACGGTCGACCAAAAAGAACAGGTGAGTTTGTCTATTTTCTCTGGTTAATAAATAAATTCACTTAATATGAGTAACTATGTGCGTCTGACTCAAAATTTTTGTATATTCTGTATCTATTTTCTCTAGTTAATAAATTCACGGGATGTGTTGTCCTAGTGACTCAGAAACTTTTTGATGAGTTAATAGGTACCTGTATACGTATACTTTTCAGTTTAGCGGTATATATTTTTCATGATTTGGTTTTTGGATTGAATTTTATTAGGGACATTGGTGACTGCAAGTGCACATATTATAACTGCCGTTATTGGTTCTGGGGTGCTTTCACTGGCATGGGCCATAGCTCAATTGGGCTGGGTTGTTGGGCCTACAATCCTCATAGCCATCTCTCTCGTCACTTGGTTCTGCTCAAGTTTGCTTGTTGATTGCTACAGGTCTCATGGCAAGAGGAACTACACTTACATGGATGTTGTCAGAGCTAATCTAGGTCAGTAATAAAAGTTTTGACATTATTTGATATAGTCTTCAACAGGAACAATTGTTTTCATTACTGTATTTTATTCGACTTGAAGACATTCTGCTTTTGTAGCTGGAGATGTTTGGTAAAACGCTTATTAATGAAAAAGTTAATTCCGAAGAATTTCGTAGCATAGTTTTTATGTTATTTAAAATAGCATAATTTATATATTTTTTCCCCCTACCTTTAAGGTGGTATGAAGTTCAAACTATGTGGATTTGCCCAATATTTGAATCTTGTTGGTGTGACCATTGGCTACACAATCACAACAGCAATTAGCATGGGGTAAGAACTCAAGAACCAAATTGCATGCTCCTACTTCATGTCAAACTTTGAGTTAGACTGCAATCTTTCTAACTTGTTACTTTATGGATATGAATATGGATATGGATACGGATCAGAGCGGTTAAAAGATCGAACTGCTTCCATAGGCACGGGCACGACGCAGATTGTGACGTGTCGCATATCACCTACATGATCATCTATGCGTGCATTCAAATTGTGCTCTCCCAAATCCCCAATTTCCACAAGATTTGGTGGCTCTCCATTGTGGCAGCTATAATGTCCTTTGCCTACTCCTTCATTGGCCTTGGCCTCTCCATTGCAAAGATTGCAGGTGAGCCACACATGATCACATATATGTTATGGTACAAAGTTTAGCTTTATCTTAGATTCTCATTTACAAATTTTTTTTTGGAGGTTCAGAGGGAGGTCATGAGGTGAGGACCACTCTCACAGGGGTCACAGTAGGAGTTGATGTGTCTGGAAGTGAGAAAGTGTGGAGGACATTTCAGGCTCTTGGAGATATAGCATTTGCTTATTCTTACTCCAATGTGCTCATTGAGATACAGGTACTGAGATGCCTTTTGCTTTGTTTTTATTTGATATCATTATTAGAAAATGTTTTGCTATTATTTGTTCGAATTAGATAGCCATATATGAATTTTTATCATAGTTTTTGCTCTATGGGTCTCCCCCACATGATGCTTAATGGTTGGTGCCAACCTTGTAGAATCATAGTAGTTTCTTTGGCTTGAGATGTCCTATTGTCTATAAGAACACACATCATAGAAAGTTAAAAATAAAATAACTCATCTTAAATTATTAAGTTTTATCCACCATATCATGTGATGCATTCCTTTTATTAGTTTACATGTTCAAAAAAATTATAAGATTTAAATTGGCTTGATACGCATATACTAGCCTAATACTTTATAGCTGAAACATTTAACTAGATGAGAATTACTACAACTATCTACAAATAAAATAGACATATAACTATTCATGATATATATGAAGAGAAAGATGGGATTGCACGTTTAGCTAAGAGATAAAACTCTACATTTAGTGCTAAAAGATAAATGATATAAGACAATCAACTAGTCAACAATTTGCGTCTCGAAACAGTCCCATGTTTTGTTTTACTAAGACACGTGCTACAAAATCATTGAAACAAGACAAGCGTGTCAAAAAGTTAGCAGTGTCACTTACACATGGCATATTATATTGTTGTTCACTGTTGAAGGGTCACGCATCACGAACGGCATTTCCATGAAAATTATTATATATATATAGTAATCAGATGTGTACATGTGAGACACAGATAGAAGCATCATAATCATCAATATCACAAAAGCTAATGGATTGAGCACTTTTCAAAAGGATGGCTTGAAATAAAAGATGGCTTGATTTTGCTCGTTTGAGATGCTTGTCAAAAGATCTTGCTTGACCAGTTGCTAATAATAGACTATACAGGCATTCCTTTTGAGTACTAGTGTTGACTCTTGAGCACCGTAGCTTTATAATCTTCTCAAATATAGATATATGCCCTTGGTCTAATTGGTTGGTTGTAGTTTAAAAATCAAGACGCAAAGGAAAATTCCATTCAAAATCTAAAAGATCCTACCTAAAAATAAATATTAACTAGAGATGGGTGTATTGATGTTGATGGGATGCGGGGTCAATGCCCGCACGCCGCGAAAGCGATATCACTTGAGAAAAGGCTTTGATATATTCCCGTTTCACGAAGGAAACAAGAATAGGAAGTAAAATATCCCAACAAAGTGAGATATCTACTCTTCCTCTCAACGATCTTAGGGTGAATCGAGGAACCTACAAACAATAGCAAATACACAGCAAAACAGTAAAGACACGAGATTTACGTGGTTCGACAAGATTGCCTACGTCCACGGGAGGGGGTGAGGGGAGATTTGACTATAAAGAACACCGACGACTTGTACAATCCACAAGCTCGTCCCAAAGAAAAAACTTTGATTTTTACCCAAGAGAAATTGACCTCTCTCTTGTAGAATCTCTCCAAGCTCTCTCTTTTTCTCTCTCTAGCTGCCGCCAAAAAACCCCAGCTTTTTCTCCCTTTTTCTTCACTTTTCTCCACGTCAATAACCCTAGGTTTTAGTTCTTTATCTATAGGAAAATAAAGAACTATTTCCTTTAAGTTTCCCGATGTGGGACTAAAATAATAATAATATAAAAAAACTTCTTTTGTTTCGTTTTTCGTTCACAAGACAGACCGAATCCGGTCGGTCGCAAGGGAGCACGATTTGTGCTCGTGGCCACGTGGGTGGACCCACCCACGTGAGTTCACAATTCTCCACCTCGTACATCATTTGATAAACCTCAAATTTTGGACGAACACCAGAAGAGCATCGCGAACATTACTAAAGAGATCTCCATAAGCCAAACCAGGCCAATCAATGCGCCCTATCTGCGGTACTTCCTACGTACCCTTCACCGGGATCAAGCTAACCGTAGTTCTGTAATTGCTCTCCATATAGTCTCCACCACACCCCATCACCGCCTGGGGCCATGCCCTCAGGCGGATCAACACGGTTGATATGAAGCAAGTCAAGCAATGCTTAAACTTGCTACCGTGACCACCTTGATTAACATGTGCGGGATTCTCATTCGTGTGTACCTTCATGAGAGAATATCACCTTTCTATGACATCCCGCATCTAAATGATACCGACATCGATATGCTTGATGCGAGCATGATGAACTTGATTCTTCGCCAAGTGAATCGCACTCATTGTCGCACCACAAGTTCACGTTCTCTGCTCAATCCCCAAATCATCTAGAAGACCCCACAACCACAATGCTTCCTTCACTCCTCTGTCATGGCCATGTACTTTCGGCCTCTGTAGTAGAAAGTGCCATCAGAGCTCGCAACATCGACGCCAACTAACCGAGCCCCATGTATCTTGAATACATAACCGGTAGTAGATCGCCGTCTATCTAGATCGCCCGCATAATCAGAGTCCACAAACCCATCAATCTGACATGTTTCTCCACCAAAATACAGACCCGTATCAACGGTACCCTTTAAGTACCTCAGACCCACTTCACGCTTCCCGGTCGTCTTTCCGGATTCGCCATGAATCACGACCCATGGCCTTTGTGAAATATCCGGGCGTGTACACACCATTGCGCATATTAAGCCGCTAACCGCACTAGCATAGGGAACACGCTCCATATGCGCCTTCTCTTCCGCTGTAGTGGGAGATTGTTTACCAGAAAGCCTAAAGTGTGGAGCCAATGGAGTCACTACTGACTTAGCACTTTGCATCCCGAACCTCGCGATCACCCGCTCTATGTAGCCCTTCTGACTCAAGAACAATCGTCGGTTCGCCCGCTCTCTTCTAATCTCCATACCCGGTATTTTCCTAGTAGCGCCCATGTCCTTCATCTCGAACTCTTCACCAAGTTGAGATTTTAACCTATCTATCTCCACCCTGCTCTTAGAAGCAATAAGCATGTCATCCACATACAAAAGGAGATAGATATAATTACCTCCACGAAGCTTCCGAATGTAAACGCAACAATCATAGTCGCTTCGGGAAAACCCATGCTTCAGCATGAATGAGTCAAATCGCTTGTACCACTGTCGGGGAGATTGCTTCAATCCATACAGTGACTTCTTCAAACGACACACATGATCCTCCTTGTCCTCAACCTTGTAGCCCTTAGGTTGATACATGTAGATCTCTTCATCCAAGTCTCCGTGCAAGAAGGCCGTTTTAACATCGAGTTGTTCCAGCTCAAGATCACCGTGAGCAACAATACTCAATAGCACCCGAATAGAAGTGTGTTTCACCACCGGAGAAAATATCTCATTGTAATCCACACCCTCTCTTTGTGCAAAACCCTTAGCCACTAGCCTCGCCTTGTACCTTGTACCACTGAGCTCTGAAAGATCTTCCTTTCTTTTATACACCCACTTACAACCAATAGTTTTTCTTCCTACGGGCAATGGGACCACCTCCCATGTTTGATTCTTCCGAAGAGATTTCATCTCTTCCTCCATCGCAGCCAACCAACTCTCACTATCCTTGTCCCGAATAGCTTCTTTGAAGGAGACCGGCTCGTCCTCCTCCACCGAGAGTGTGTATTCAACCAAATTAACTCGCCCATAGTGCTTGAGGGGTTGATCGACCCCTTACGTACTGCTTGTATGCTCGCCTTGGCCTAGTGGAAGCCAAACTATCCTCGAAATGTTGTTGTTGTAGTGCTGTGTATTCTCTGTGAACCTCCTCCCCGCCAAGCTCATCATCTACGACTTCCCACTTGAACACGACTAGAACCCGATTGGTCTTTAGGTTCTATTTCAATAACACGAGACTTAGAAGTCTCATCGGTCCTAACACCATCATCCTTAGGCGCCCTAGCAATCATGGATTTCTCATCAAAGGTAACATCCCTGCTGATCACGAACTTTGAATCTTCCGTACACTAAAGGCGATAGCCTTTTATGCCCTTCGCATATCCCAAGAATATTGCCTTCTTGGCCCTCGCGTTAAGCTTTCCCTCGTTGACGTGATAGTAGGCGGTACATCCGAAAATTACGAGCCTATCATAATGCATGCTCCCACGACCACACCATAGGGTGTATCACCATCAATGTCGAATGTGGTGAGCGGTTCCGCGATGTAATAAGTCAGTAGCCACCGCCGCCCACCATTCGTTGCCCAATCCGGTATGATCGCATACTCATTGCTTTCTCCGCAATGTTCGGTTCGATCTCTCTGCGACCCCATTCTGGCGTGGTGTTGACTGTTGTCGGTGTCGAACAATTCCCTCGATCCGCAGAACTCCTTGAAAGCACCATCGTATACTGCATGCGTTATCGGATCTCGGTGTCTTCAATTTCTTTCCGCCCCGTTCTCAACCATTGCTCTCCACTTCTTGAATGTCTCGAACACCTCATTCTTATGCTTCGTAAAGTAAATCCAAGCATACCTCGAATAGTCATCTATGAGCGAGACATAATATCTGAACCACCCTTAGAAGTGGTGCGTGGGACCCAAAAATCCGTGTGCACATAATCTAGTATCCCTCTGCTCTTAGACTTGCTTCTCGGCCGAACCACGTGTGACTTTCCATACACACAATCCTCGCAAAATCCATGCTAGGTTCCTTCAGATTCTTCACAGACCCTCTTTACCAAGCGTAACTAGACCCATCTCGACATATGCCCAAGCCGCTTATGCCATAACCGTGTGTGCTCACATGGGTCTCCACCACTTCCTTCGGTTCAACCTGCATCTCCGTCACCGTCGTGCACGAGAGAGTATATAAATTACCGTGACGAATACCCTTCATCACTACAAGGGAACCCGAACAACCTTCTACACTCGTTCTCGTAGTAATTTTACAACCGCCGAGTCCAATGCACCAACCGAGATAAGATTCTTCCGCAAGTCGGGAATATGCCTCACATCCGTCAAGGTTCGAACCACTCCATCATGCATCTTGATTTTGATATTACCTAGCCCCACCGTTTTACAAGCATGGTTGTTCCCCATCAATACGGTTCCACCATCAATGCCTCTGTAGGTAGTAAACCACTTTCTATTTGGACACATGTGGTAAGAGCAACCAGAATCAAGTATCCACTTTCCGGAGATATCCTCGCCACCCGTGACGACATAGCACTCCTTATCGCTCCCTTCCTCTGAAACGTAGCTCGCCTCTTCCTTGCCATCTCTTCTCTCAGTCTTGTTGTTCTTCTTTCCACCTACTCTCTTATTTAGACAGTCGACCTTGAAATGCCCAACTTCACCGCATTTGAAACACGATTTTCCCGCAAGAGGTCTCGATTTAGATCTAGACTTTCCTCCCTTGCCTTTTCCTCGCTCATTGCTCCTTCCTCTAGCAAACAATCCCTGCGCTTGTTCTTTGTTACCACCAGTAGTCATGTCACTGGTTGCAATCTTCCGAAGGTCATCCGCTAGAAGCGCCGTTCTAGTCTCATCCATCTTCAAATTGTCTCCTACAAGCATCAGTGTTTGCACGGGTTCTCATAAGACTTGGCTGAGAAGTAGTAGAAGCGCGATCCTCATCTACAACTTTCACATCTATGTCTTTTAAGTCTGATATGATCCTATCAAACTTGTTGATGTATTCCCGGATTGATGAGCCCTCCTCCATCTTGCAAGTATACAATTTGGATTTTAAATAGATCCGGTTCGTTAGACTCTTCGTCATGAAGGTACTTTCTAACTTCAACCACACGCCCGCAGCCGTTTCCTCTCCATCTACCAAGAAAGCTACATCCCTTTCAAGGCATAGGATAATCGACGCCTGTGCTTCCAGATCCAGCTCCTCCCAATCCTCATCAGACATATCCTTGTGCTTCTTCTCTTTTCCAGCCAAAGCCTTGTGCAATTTTTGCGAAATCAGTGAGTTTTTCATCTGCATCCTCCAATAGGAAAAATCATTCTTCCCATTGAACTTTTCAATCTCAAATTTTCCCACTTTGACCGATTTACTGGTAGACGCCATTCTCCGTTTGTATTAATAAACCCGCTTCTCTCAGAAGTTATCGAGCACCACCTCAAACTAGAAGCTACACCACTTTCAATCTGAATAACAGCTCTGATACCAACTGATGGGATGCGGGGTCAACGCCCGCACGCCGCGGAAGCGATATCACCTGAGAAAAGGCTTTGATATATTCCCGTTTCACGAAGGAAACAAGAATAGGAAGTAAAATATCCCAACAAAGTGAGATATCTACTCTTCCTCTCAACGATCTGGGGTGAATCAAGGGAACCTACAAACAATAGCAAATACACAAAGAAAACAAGAAAGACACGAGATTTACGTGGTTCGGCAAGATTGCCTACGCCCACCGGGAGGTGAGGAGATTTGACTATAAAGAACACCGACGACTTGTACAATCCACAAGCTCGTCCCAAAGAAAAAACTTTGATTTTTACCCAAGAGAAATTGACCTATCTCTTGTAGAATCTCTCCAAGCTCTCTCTTTTTCTCTCTCTAGTCAGCCAAAACCCCAGCTTTTTCTCCCTTTTTCTTCACTTTTCTCCACGTCAATAACCCTAGGTTTTAGTTCTTTATTTATAGGAAAATAAAGAACTATTTCCTTTAAGTTTCCCGATGTGGGACTAAAATAATAATAATATAAAAAAAACTTCTTTTGTTTCTGTTTTTCGTTCGCGCACAGGACCGAATCCGGGTCGGTCGCGCAAGGGAGCACGATTTGTGCTCGTGGCCACGTGGGTGGACCCACCCACGTGAGTTCACAGATGTGCATCACACACTGACATGAATCTTAAAAAAAAAAAAGAAAAAAGAATAGATGAAAAGTTAAGTGGACTTCCGCTTAAGCAGGTTGTCACTCGGCCGTGTTTTTGGTAGATATATCAATAATCATATTAAAGATAAACATGATTTCTTTAAAAATGCCAAATTGGAAACTGAATATGACTTCTTTCAGAGATAAATATTGTTAGTCTTGTAAGTATATAGTGATATTAAAAGGTATATTTTCTATTTCGTAATGTAATTCTTGTGTGTGTGGGTGTGCTTTTTTTTTTTTTTGGGTAGGATACTCTTAAATCACATCCCCCAGAGAACAAGGTTATGAAGACAGCCTCCTTCGTAGGAGTATCAACCACAACTGTCTTCTACATGCTCTGTGGTGTCTTAGGTTATGCTGCATTTGGCAACAAAGCCCCGGGCAATTTCCTCACTGGTTTTGGCTTCTATGATCCCTTCTGGCTTGTTGATATCGGCAATATCTGTATCGCCGTCCATCTAATTGGTGCATACCAGGTATAATCACTATATCCACAACAAAATGTAAGGTAAATCACACAAAATCATCTATGGTGTTAAGGAAAGACATGTTTTAAAAATGACATGTCACTCTCCTAACTTTCATTTTCTAGTTGAATAACCACCAATTTTTCGAAGCCATCAAATTTCAAATGACTTAATTGCAGATATACCCATTACACAATAGATGGTTAGTAAACCTTTTTGTTATCACTTAGACCCTCTGATGTCTAAACAGAGTTGTCCCTTCGTTATTTATATCAGGAAATGCATGTTCAATACCTAAAAGAGAACATGAGTACCTCCGCAACACATTGAAATTACAGAGATGTCTCTAGATTGACATCAGGTGACATCAACGTCACTGGTAGACAACAGAGAAATAATTACGCTTAGTCATTGGTAGACAACAGAGAAATAATTACGCTTAGACATCAAGGGGTCTAAGCGGTAATAAAAAGATATAGATGTAATAAATGACAAAACCTATCGTATAGGAGGTGTATCTGCAATTAACCCCTTTAATATAGCAATCATCTAAATAATTGTCATATTTTATAATCACAAGTTTTGTTCCCAACTTAATCTCATAATAATTGAAAGATAAGAACCCAACTATCTCTTTGGATCCTGCAAAGCTTAATTGGATTTTCTATAAAATGCATGTAAACACAAAAACTATTCAAGCACTAAACATCTAACCTGAAACACAAAACTATTCAAGCACTAAACATAAGCTGAAACTTTGCCAGGTTTTCTGCCAGCCAATCTTCCAGTTCATAGAGACCTCAGCTCGCAATCAATGGCCAGATAACGCATTCATCACAACCGAACACACCGTCAAAATCCCTTTAATCGGTGTTTATTCCTTCAACTTCTTTCGACTCATTTGGAGAACTGTATATGTAATAGTGACAGCAGTTACAGCAATGATCTTCCCTTTCTTCAATGATTTCTTGGGATTAATCGGAGCTCTTGCTTTCTGGCCTTTAACGGTTTATTTTCCCGTTGAGATGTATATTGCTCAGGCAAAGATTCCTAGGTTTTCGACGGTGTGGACATGGCTTAAAATCCTCAGCATGGTTTGCTTGATAGTTTCAATAGGGGCAGCTTGTGGATCAGTACAGGGACTTATACATTCCCTTAAGGACTACAAGCCCTTCAGAGGTGTTTAATATGTTGTGTCAATGGAGATATTTGTTCTTCATTTTCTTCTTCCTTCAGACATGCAAAGGTATCTTTTATGAATGAATTGGTAAGCACAAACCATCCACAATTCAACCAACCTTGAAGCATTTTGGTAGGGAAGTTTAATTTTGTGATATTCTTGTAAACCTCTTTGTATCAAACTATCTTCATGTAATCATGTTCTGTATTATGGTCTAATAATGAGTTTAGTCCTCTTTTTCCTTAGAAGACATTTTACTGCCAGCTGAGAGAATAAATTCTTCTTCCGATGCAAACTAACATTATTACGTTAACCACAACATACTTTCTCTATAAACATTTGTACAAACTTTGTTTAGCTGAAAGACATGAAACTTAGTTTCAAACTATATGTGCTTGACCTGAATTGATTGGATAACAGAAGGGGCAGAGGATGAGCAGCTCAATTCAGAGACTACGAGGACTAAATCTCCATGTTTCACCGAACCCCTGAGCTTCATAAGGTTGATTGTTTTCTTGATATTAGCTTCTATATCTTCTGAGAATGGAAGTTCAATTGGAATGACACCCCATAGCAAATTCATAGACTTTCTGGAACCCGGGTGATCAGTGAAGGCAAATATGGGAGGATTTGGACGATTACGTGACAGAAGAGAGGCCATGTATCCATGCTTTGTGAAAACAAAAATAGCATCTACTCCAAGGTTGTTAGCTGCAAGGAGATTAGATAGTAGTTGTTCAGTTTGGTTATAAATATAACTAAGTAACTAAGTCGATAACGTTTGATTGCTTTTGTGATGACCATGGGTCAAACACAATAAATATAATCCACATAAAGGTTGTTATGGAATTTGATTCCACACCTTTCATCTAGGATTTTCCTAATAAGACTGACTTACTTTATCTGATTAGTACCGGTAAGGGACACACAAGCGCCAAACATATTTGTAAGCCCTGAATTAAGGTTCTCATCTCTGATAGTTATCTATGCATATCAGATAGACATCTTTTTTACGTCAATAAGGTTGGTTTTCTTCTCTGAGCTAACTGTTAGTTCAACAAATCCAATTATCTACAAGATAACGTTGGGAGCAAAGAAGAACACAATTCCAGGATCTGTGTGAGAGTAGAATGAATAAAAATGCGGAATATACCAACAACCAATCATGGTTATATTTTATGGCTAAAGTATTAACACTTAATTCCTTTTGCCTTTGTGGTAGAAGTAATAATAAAATAAAAAAATATTAGGATGGCACCTAAGAGAGTAACAAATCTAACATCTGAGGGAAAGATTTCCATGTGGCCCTGGCCATGACAGGTCAAATGCAATATATATAATCAACATAAAGTTCATCCCTAAATTCGCTACCATGCTTTCCTCTCCTAGTTTCTAAATGCGACCTGAGTTTCTTTATCTGATTTATTACATGTATGGCATAAACATGCCTCCTGGTATCCAAAAAAAAGGGGAGGAAAAAAAAAGATTTGTGTACACTGTATGAGTATCTGATAGCTATCTATACATATTAGATACACTTTCTTTTTAAGATTAATAATGTTCTCTTTCTTCCATATAAGCTAACTGTTAGTTCTAGGAATCTAATTTTCCACAAGATAAATTGCAAGCATATAGGAGACTCATGCCCATGCTTCAAACAGAGCAGGCTGGGGATGTTAGGCCGAGGGAAAAGGTATCATGGAGGGTGGCAAAATTATGATCAACCACGTTAGGCCTAACTTTGATTAAATATGAAGCAATGTTCCCATTTTCAATTTAATCATGTGCATAAACAATACCATTCATTTATCTGAAGCAAAACAAAGCATACTTAAACAAGTAAGAGGGCTTGATTATGACATGAGTGGTCACAAATTAAAGGCGTGTAACTTTAAAATTTTCTCCCCTAAAAGGAGGGAATATCTCCCTGCCTTTACTTCAAAATAGTGTTCACTTAATGATTCTCCTTGATATGTTCACTATTATGTTAGAACATAGAGGAAAAGGATACAGTAAGCAAAAGTTGAGTTACTATTTAAGGATGAATAAAGCATTCTAACAGAAGCTAACAAGCAGAGGACCTACCCATTTCAACTGCACTGTTGCATATTTGCTCAGATATGCGGTCAGGCAATGAGACTGCAAGCTGGTGTTGAACAAGAAGGCTTTGACGGTTTTCCTCACGATTGGATAGCTCCATACGACCACTGGCCATGCGCAACACAGCAAGAGCCTTGTCAGCAAATGATCCAACTGCTGACTCCCCAGATAACATTAAGGCATCAGCAAACTGCCGAACAGCCTCGGAAACATCTGCAACCTTTCAGTGTCAAAATAAAATTCCATCAGAAAATGTGCGAAGGGAAAAAAAAAGGAAGAAAGAATGAAACACCATGGTCATGAGTAATAATAAGAAAAACCTAGACTCCATTTCCGGTAGCTTCTAAAATGAGGCCAACTACCTACATATAAACTTCTAAAATTTAATTGCACTCAAATTTTAGACAGTGCAAAAAATAAAAAATCATACACAGTATTCAGGTTTATTGTTCTTGGTCTTCTATTCTTTTTAAATTTGAAATTTTAATTTCTAGTTCACAAAAAGAAAAAAAGGTTTTTCTGCTATCAGTCCTCAAATTATATAAATTTAACAAATCTCCCAAATATCATACTTTGGTAAAGTCTCTAAAATTGCGTTAGTTGCTAATGATTTGAAATAAATAACTGTAGTTTAAAATCTGTGTACCGTAGATTTCATATCACAGTTATATTTTATCCCTATATGTTTCTTCTTCCTCTTCTTCTGACCTGCAATAAGAGGGGACAGATGAGCTTAGATGAGCTTTAGGGAGATGGACATGTGGGCAGGTGTTTGGATTTAGAGGAGGAAGTCAATGCGGGAGAGGTCGAGGCCTAGAGAGGGGGAGATAGAGACGCACTGAGGTCTAGGCTGCCAGTGTTGGTGAAGCCAAATTCGTCCAAGCAGATGATTCCATGCGGATCAAAACACAGCCATCTGATGTGGATTCGGCCAAGTAGAGAGGGATTGTGGAGGAGACGGGTGAGTTTAATCAGATTCTTAACTCAAAAGTTAACTTTAAATGAAATTTAATAACAAAGACTGGGTAACCAACGCAATTGGAGTGACTTAATAACAAATACAACGTTTTGAAGAATTTTTATTTCAAATTTATGTAATTTCGTAGAGCGATATTATAAAACCCCAAAGAAGAAGGATGATTTTCTTTTCTTTTTACATTTTTTTTATCGTCAAAGCAAAATAGAACGAAAAGAAAAAGAAAGAAGCAATAGATTGTGTATTTGCCTTAAGTTAAATGGAAATGTTATTTTATTTACTTGTCATGTCGAAATTTAGAAAACACTGCAAATTTAGATGAAAAAATATTGCGAGTAAATGATCAAAGATTACGTAAATTGAAACTGCAAATTAGTTAATATATCTAGAGGTTAATTTGAATATGTAACCATATACTGTACTAGTTGCTTGCTTATTGTTATTCTTTGTTTTCTCATCAATAGTTTACGGCTTCAATAAAAATTCCATAAAGTTCTTTTAGCAAATATTTTAAAGCTGAAATTATGTGGAGTTTCACAAGGGATTAATCTGGTAAATTTCCTTTTGAAATGCAACTTGCACTAGTTTGTCTACACTTAACTATAATAGACCCTACATATATGGATATGATGTTCGTGTGTGCTCCATAAACTAGAATATTTGCTACAGCATACTAAAACACAGGTCGAAACATCCGGCGAAGATTCAGGCTATCTGTATACATCAGTGGAGGCAGGGTTCCACTGAGAGGTGGAGGATGAGTGTCTACGAGTGGGGCAGAGCATTTATCTAAAGCAATATTAACTCGACCAATGGTGGTATGTAAAGGCTTTTACTAGGGGAGGGTGGGAACATGCTCTACATGGTTAGCATCTGGCTTTGCCTATGACCAGAAGAGTTGATATTCACCCAGAAGGAATCAAATAACACTACGTGTTAAACCATATAGTTACACTCAGTTAGAAAGAGACTATATTATGGTTACGTAAATATGTAATACTAGTTATGATTGATTTCATGTTATTCCAATTGGGCAGGGTGACACACTATGTATGTTAGGATAACTAGTGTTTTTACCTAGAACCTGTTACATAGTTTGGGCCATGACAATTTTACTGTGCAAGCCACATCTGTTGTTTTCATCATGAGAAAATGTACACCGACTTAGGATGGTTAAGTCCTTTTTAAGTCTACTTCAAATACATAAATAAGGAGAAAATGGATATCACATATCACGAATTTAAAGCGAATTTTAAAAAATTTGCTATTCTTTATGAGTTCAGGTTTTGCCCCATAAAAAGAGCTCTAGAGTCTAGAGTATAAAATTTTGACTCTCAACCTTTACCATGCATGAGTCCAGGTTTCAGCCCATAAAAAAAGAGCTCTAGGGTCTAGAGTATAAAATTTTAACTGTCAACTCTTACCACAACTTTAGATTTTTTGTGTAGTGGAAAGTCCTTTGACATATATAAATATACACGCATGAGTCCAGGTTTCAGCTCTAGGGTCTAGAGTATAAAATTTTAACCCTCAACCCTTACCACAACTTCAGATTTTTTGTGTAGTGGGAAAGTCCTTCGACATATATAAATATACCCGCTCACACACCCATCCAACCACCTACAAATACACATCCACATATGGGCATGCATGTGTGTATAGGTATAACGCAATACCTAAATCCAATGTCGCAGTACTAGAAATTAGAAAATGATATACTGTTAAAAATACATGAATTACTAAACTACTTTATATGTAAACGAAAGAAATGGATTCAAAATCTAAGATGGAACCAAAAAACATTGCGTCAAATTTGTAACAAAATGAAATAAATCCAACTAGGAAATAGAAGCTTGCTTATTGTTATTCTTTGTTTTCTCATCAATAGTTTACGGCTTCAATAAAATTCCATAAAGTTCTTTTAGCAAATATTTTAAAGCTGAAATTATGTGGAGTTTCACAAGGGATTAATCTGGTAAATTTCCTTTTGAAATGCAACTTGCACTAGTTTGTCTACACTTAACTATAATAGACCCTACATATATGGATATGATGTTCGTGTGTGCTCCATAAACTAGAATATTTGCTACAGCATACTAAAACACAGGTCGAAACATCCGGCGAAGATTCAGGCTATCTGTATACATCAGTGGAGGCAGGGTTCCACTGAGAGGTGGAGGATGAGTGTCTACGAGTGGGGCAGAGCATTTATCTAAAGCAATATTAACTCGACCAATGGTGGTATGTAAAGGCTTTTACTAGGGGAGGGTGGGAACATGCTCTACATGGTTAGCATCTGGCTTTGCCTATGACCAGAAGAGTTGATATTCACCCAGAAGGAATCAAATAACACTACGTGTTAAACCATATAGTTACACTCAGTTAGAAAGAGACTATATTATGGTTACGTAAATATGTAATACTAGTTATGATTGATTTCATGTTATTCCAATTGGGCAGGGTGACACACTATGTATGTTAGGATAACTAGTGTTTTTACCTAGAACCTGTTACATAGTTTGGGCCATGACAATTTTACTGTGCAAGCCACATCTGTTGTTTTCATCATGAGAAAATGTACACCGACTTAGGATGGTTAAGTCCTTTTTAAGTCTACTTCAAATACATAAATAAGGAGAAAATGGATATCACATATCACGAATTTAAAGCGAATTTTAAAAAATTTGCTATTGCTGCATGAGTTCAGGTTTTGCCCCATAAAAAAAGAGCTCTAGAGTCTAGAGTATAAAATTTTGACTCTCAACCTTTACCATGCATGAGTCCAGGTTTCAGCCCATAAAAAAAGAGCTCTAGGGTCTAGAGTATAAAATTTTAACTGTCAACTCTTACCACAACTTTAGATTTTTTGTGTAGTGGAAAGTCCTTTGACATATATAAATATACACGCATGAGTCCAGGTTTCAGCTCTAGGGTCTAGAGTATAAAATTTTAACCCTCAACCCTTACCACAACTTCAGATTTTTTGTGTAGTGGGAAAGTCCTTCGACATATATAAATATACCCGCTCACACACCCATCCAACCACCTACAAATACACATCCACATATGGGCATGCATGTGTGTATAGGTATAACATAATACCTAAATCCAATGTGCAGTACTAGAAATTAGAAAATGATATACTGTTAAAAATACATGAATTACTAAACTACTTTATATGTAAACGAAAGAAATGGATTCAAAATCTAAGATGGAACCAAAAACATTGCGTCAAATTTGTAACAAAATGAAATAAATCCAACTAGGAAATAGAAGATGTTGACACAGTTTTTTAAATGTAATAACATCATATTCTATTTGTGGCAGTAAATAAGAATGTATGACCAAGGGAAACAAAATAAGAAAGTTACCTCAGCACGTGTTGGGGTGGGATATTCAATCATTGATTCAAGAAGTTGAGAAGCTACAACAACAGGCTTGTTTAACTGTCTGCACAAACGCGTAATTTCCTCCTGGATTGCTGGAATCTGTTCTAGTGGAAGATGAACTCCAAGGTCACCACGTGCTATCATGATCCCATCAGATGCCTCTATAATGTCTTTTAGATTCTCCAGAGACTCCATGCTTTCAATCTTTGCTAGAACTTTTATAAACCTGTGAACAATATTGGTTCAAGTAATAGGAAATTAAGTAAGAATGACACAGAAAGCTTCATTTACAAATTAAAACTACAATTGTAGACCCTACTTCTGTCAGTTCATTCATACATTGAATAGAGATTGGCTCATTTTGAGCTCCGACACCCTTTTCTTTTTTTCCTTTTTTCTGTGTGTATGTGTGTCAGGATTCAATAAGAAAGAGACGATTCCAAAGGTGTGTAAAAAAGAAACCATATCCCAAGGAGCATGCATAAAAACCCTTTTGTTTTAGTCACTCACTGATATGTAAGTGCCTAAATTAAGATTAAAATTCCCAGGACCAGTTCAGCAAGAGTAACATGCAAGCCTTTGCGCATACACGTCAAATGGACACTTGGGCATCCAATTACACAAGCAATATTTCATACATCAGTATAAGGCAGTAAAGAAAATTCTAACTCCACATGGAACGTAGCATACTTCCTCAATGTGTCATGCATGAACTAATGATGGTCATGATGCCAGGTAGTAAAGATTGAATCATCACAATCTCCACAAGCTGCCATTTCATTGTAACAGTCAAGCTTCTTTTTCTCCTTCTCTGAATTTATATAACACACTAGTCCAAAACTTTCAGAGTAATGTTACCTAGGTATTTCTAATATGGAGCCGTACCCGTACCTGACATGTGTCGTACTCGTAACCATACCCGACACTTCTTGGACACTCCTTAAATATATGCATATATTTATTCAGACCAGTACGCACTTATACACTGAATCTTTAATTTAAAACATTCGTCATACACTTCTTGGATATATATTATATCCTACACTTCACATCCATTTTTGTAACTTGTTGGATAAGGGTTTTTGTAACTTGTTGGATAAGGGTCGAATTCGTTTCAACATTAAGAACTACGATTTAAAAGCGTTGTTTACATATATAGCTCAGAACTATGATTAGGGGGTGTTTGGTTCACATCTTTTAGGAAACTTTTTTGAGAAATAGCAATTTGGTAAATAAAAGTTTTCTTACTATTTCTATAAACTGTGTTTGGTTCAACACTGAATTTACAGAAAACTTTTCTGTAAAGTACAAAAATGGGTACAAGTTTTATAGAAAAGTTTTCCACTCAAATTGGGAGGAAAACACAAAAAATCTGACAACTTGAATAAAAAATAGTAAAACACCCGTACCCAGTCATTTCCGCCCCCCGAATTGTTTTCTCGTGGCCGCTAGAACTCGGAAAACCCTAGGGGCTTCCTCCTTCGTTCCGCCCCAAATCCATCTTCCCGCTCGAGTCAAGCTCTCGTCCTTGATTATTCCCGCCACCAAACCCATTATCCTTCATTCGTGGGCGTTGTTTTGGCTGATTAGGGTCGGCGTGGGGCGATTCACTGCCGAATCCTCTCGTCGGCTTGATTACTGAGCTCGATTTGAGTCGATTCGTTGTCGAGTCCTCTCGTCGGCTTGATCTCTTAGCCCGTCGGCGTGGGTTGATTCGTTGTCGAGTCCTCTCGTCGGCTTGTTCTCATAGATCTGGGATTTTGAGCTTGCAGTTGATTGGGGGTTTCTTGAATAATCGGTTCTTCCATTAAAGAATCGGTTTTGTAGATCTACACCTCGTTGGATTTCTCCCCGTACTCATTTCCACCTTGATTTGAGGTAAAAAAAACCCTAAACCCATTTTCGAACTGTTGATATTTCGGGTTCTAATATGGTTGATTTCGAGCTTGTTTAGCTCTATATTGTGTGGGATTTGGATCTAAATTGAGCTCGGCAATTGATGTTGGTGCTTGATTAGCTCTATGTGCACCAGTTTTTGGTTCGGTTTTGAGCTTGTTTTGAGTTCTTGTTGCTGTTTTTGTTATTCGTATGCTGATTTCGAGCTTGTTTAGTTCTATATTGTGTGGGTTTTGGATCTACATTGAGCTTGGTTTGAGCTTCTAGCAATGATGATGGTCAATTAAAGAAGATTGCAAACTAATTTACAATGTTCATAGTAAGATAAGACGTTCTTTATACGTTATTAGAACGCAATCTACTTGAACTTGTATTTTAAAGTTGAGGCAATCAATTTTGATAAAAGACCAATAGCTGAGCCAACTTAGTACATAAAAAAATATCAAATTACGACATGATTTGAAAATTTTGTGTTCATGGATAGTTGAGGATAGAGTGATTTTATACGATTTGATCATGTCAAACTAGCCGTTAATATATCCGTTGTAAAGTCATAAATAAGGTTGTTGGCACTTTTCTAGAAAATTTTCTTGTTTTGAACTAAACAAAAGTAAAGGAAAATTTGTTCTTTTTTACTTCTCAATACTTTTCTCAAAATTTTTTCAAGAAATACAAGGAAATCTATATTTGGGTGGAAAACATTTCTTGAAATTTCAAGAAAATGAACCAAACACCTCCTTATATCCAATGAGTTTCAGTTGTGCCCCCGTACCATACCTTGTACAAATTTGCCATGTCCCGCACCCGCACCCATACCCGTGAAACTTAGCTTCAAACTGACAGAATGGTCATATAGTATGGGTGTGATTTGTTCTCTGAGTGCAAAAGATGCAAGTGGCATGTAAATGTAAAAGGTGCATATTTTAACATGAGTAATGTGCTGGAATGAACTACCAATCCTAATTCCATACTCAAGATACCCTTACCTGTAAGAGTAAAAGGCAATAGAAAGTCAATCCCAGCACCAGAATATATTTTTCTATCTAGTTTAAATGAAAACAACCAACTCCTATAAGAGCCTCTACCAAAGATCATTATCTGTACAGCTTTAATTTAGAATAGAACTTTTAGAAGAGGCTTCAGCTTCTACTTGATGCCCTTTCCATGAAAGAAACACATCCTTTCTAGGATCAAGCACCTAAAGAACCTAAAAAGGTAATATATCTATTCTTTGTAATAGTCTCAGGAAAATAAAGTTCTATAGCTTTTCATGACCTGTAGTTGCTCATAATCATCTGACTCAATATTGACAGGTTCTATCCGAAGAACAAATCTATCTAGTTTGTAAACTGTAAACGCGAGCACAGGAAGTCAAGGTTGGAACATCTAGAAAGTAGATTCGCCCCCAAATCCATCTTCCCGCCGAGTCAAGCTCTCGCCCTGATTATTCCCGCCACCAAACCCATTATCCTTCATTCGTGGCGTTGTTTTGGTGATTGGTCGGCGGGGCGATTCACGCCGAATCCTCTCGTCGGCTTGATTAATGAGCTCGATTTGAGTCGATTCGTTGTCGAGTCCTCTCGTCGGCTTGATCTCTTAGCCCGCTTGGTTGATTCGGCCGTCGAGTCCTCTCCGCCTTGTTCTCATAGATCCGGGATTTTGAGCTTGCAGTTGATTGGGGGTTTCTTGAATAATCGGTTCTTCCATTAAAGAATCGGTTTTGTAGATCTACACCTCGTTGGATTTCTCCCCGTACTCATTTCCGCCCTGATTTGAGGTAAAAAAAACCCTAAACCCCTTTTCGAACTGTTGATATTTCGGGTTCTAATATGGTTGATTTCGAGCTTGTTTAGCTCTATATTGTGTGGGATTTGGATCTAAATTGAGCTCGGCAATTGATGTTGGTGCTTGATTAGCTCTATGTGCACCAGTTTTTGGTTCGGTTTTGAGCTTGTTTTGAGTTCTTGTTGCTGTTTTTGTTATTCGTATGCTGATTTCGAGCTTGTTTAGTTCTATATTGTGTGGGTTTTGGATCTACATTGAGCTTGGTTTGAGCTTCTAGCAATGATGATGGTCAATTAAAGAAGATTGCAAACTAATTTACAATGTTCATAGTAAGATAAGACGCTCTTTATAATGCTATTAGAACGCAATCTACTTGAACTTGTATTTTAAAGTTGAGGCAATCAATTTTGATAAAAGACCAATAGCCGAGCCAACTTAGTACATAAAAATATCAAATTACGACATGATTTGAAAATTTTGTGTTCATGGATAGTTGAGGATAGAGTGATTTTATATGATTTGATCATGTCAAACTAGCCGCTAATATATCCGTTGTAAAGTCATAAATAAGGTTGTTGGCACTTTTCTAGAAAATTTTCTTGTTTTGAACTAAACAAAAGTAAAGGAAAATTTGTTCTTTTACTTCTCAATACTTTTCTCAAAATTTTTCAAGAAATACAAGGAAATCTATATTTGGTGGAAAACATTTCTTGAAATTTCAAGAAAATGAACCAAACACCTCCTTATATCCAATGAGTTTCAGTTGTGCCCCCGTACCATACCTTGTACAAATTTGCCATGTCCCGCACCCGCACCCATACCCGTGAAACTTAGCTTCAAACTGACAGAATGGTCATATAGTATGGGTGTGATTTGTTCTCTGAGTGCAAAAGATGCAAGTGGCATGTAAATGTAAAAGGTGCATATTTTAACATGAGTAATGTGCTGGAATGAACTACCAATCCTAATTCCATACTCAAGATACCCTTACCTGTAAGAGTAAAAGGCAATAGAAAGTCAATCCCAGCACCAGAATATATTTTTCTATCTAGTTTAAATGAAAACAACCAACTCCTATTAAGAGCCTCTACCAAAGATCATTATCTGTACAGCTTTAATTTAGAATAGAACTTTTAGAAGAGGCTTCAGCTTCTACTTGATGCCCTTTCCATGAAAGAAACACATCCTTTCTAGGATCAAGCACCTAAAGAACCTAAAAAAGGTAATATATCTATTCTTTGTAATAGTCTCAGGAAAATAAAGTTCTATAGCTTTTCATGACCTGTAGTTGCTCATAATCATCTGACTCAATATTGACAGGTTCTATCCGAAGAACAAATCTATCTAGTTTGTAAACTGTAAACGAGCACAGGAAGTCAAGGTTGGAACATCTAGAAAGTAGATTATTTGGAAAAATAAATTAAAAAAATCAAATAACTGAAATTGCACTCTTTATTTAAGAAAAAAAGATATAAATGATGGGCTTCACACCCGGACACTTCATATGCCGGTAACTCACATGCCTAATACTAGTTGTAATTCACATGCAGTGTTTCTCACAAACATTCTTCTCTATTTCCCCCTCTAAATGAAGAAATACAACCTCTTTTATAAGAATAAAACAAAATCTAATCCTAACTAATAGATGACATCAAATAACACACCCTACAAAATAACTAATTCAATCCTAACCAGAGAACATACTCAATCCTAACTAAAGATCTCAGCTAAAAGACAAATCAAATCATAACTAGAATCTGATCTTCACTTGTCCTGCATCATTACCACAAGATCGAAAAACAAATCTAGAAAACACATATGCCGAAGTAAAGATAACAACCCATAGAATAATAACTTGATAGTGCAGAATGTTTAAAGGTCAAGCTGGATAAATTAAACTAAAAAAAGAATGAAAACAGATCAGCCATATCTTAGGCCATAATACTGTAAATAATGTTATCTCCAAATTGGAAACATCATGAAACTATTTGCTAAAGTAACGAATAAAAAAATGTCAGTTGACAAGTTGCTTACTCTGCTGATCTTCTGGAAAGATAAGCCTTCAAATGTTTGATATCGTTAGCATCTTTTATGAATGAGACGGCAATAAAATCAACTCCCTCAGATATTCCAAATTCAATATCGGCCCAGTCCTACATGTAACATGTAGATACATTTAATAAATGCACTGGAAACTAAATGAACTCGAGAATGAAATGCCAAGTCCTGAACCAGCTGAAATAAATATTCAATAGATGAAAGAGGAGATATTGGTGGAGAAAATAGCTAGAAACGATTTGACAAAGTGCACTAGCTGAAGTGTGTTTCTCTTCCAAAAGAAAAACACTATAAAGTTTGTTTCTGGTGACTAATAAGTCAAATTGAACAAGAAGGAAGTTAAGTTTGTTTAGTTGGTTTAGTTGAGTCATGATGAGAACTCCCGTTATTTATTGACTTCGTTTAGTCATGTTTAACACGGTTTGCATGGAATCATGCTAAATGGTTTAGTCATCTTTTATTAGTATGTGCATCACATATGTATTGAGTTTACATCCTTTACACATGTTGGGACTCTGTTACATTTTCCTTCAAACCAAACAAAAAATTAATAAAAAATTGGAAAGTTGTTGAATCTTTTGATTTTTGACATCAACTACTTTAACATCTAAAGGAAAACCTCAAAGAGCTACAGAAAATTTTTCGGGTCCCACTTTTTAGACTGACAAAGCCTCCATGTCATACAGAAATACCACCCCTTCCATATCAGATTTCAGATTCAAAATTCAAAAATAATTAATGTGGGGAACAGCTGTCCTCCACCTCTCAAAGAAAATAACCAGATCATACTTTATAATTTAAATATTTTGCCATTAGATCCTCCTAACTTTTGGATCACTTCGAAGACAAAAATCCCCTTGCGATCACGATGTTCATGATGTTGCTGAATGTAGGAGATCTCATCTCAGTCGACTGATATCTTTAAGATGTATTCTCATGAGATATATAGACTTAGAAGAAAGAAACTATAACTAACTTAAATGACTTTACCTCTCCTTCTTTACATAATTTTCCATGCTAATGAATATAACTCATTGCTTTAGATCCTCGCATTATAGTATAGAAACCCTACTTGATGGGGCTAGACACTATTCAATATATCTTGACATTTGGTCTCGTTTCTACATATTTGGTAAATTGTTTCTCTCTTCTAGGTAATTTTTTTATATATAATCTCAAAGCTAATTTTTCTCTATGATGGTGAAATATAGCTGAACTATGGGCGAGACAACCACCATGCACAGTTATGATTTTGAGTTGCAATAGCTCCTCAATTTCAGGTGAACCACTTACTCAATTTTGCATGTAACTAATATTTTTTTATGACTGATTGATTTTGTTGTTGTTTTGTGATGCATGATTATTCTTAGAGTGCAAAAGAACTAATAGTTGTTGTTCTCTATCTAGGAGCTTGATCTAAGGGTGCAAAAGAACTATTACTTGCATGACAATTTTTTTCCATGCACCTGTCCTTTGTATCCTTTTGTAAGTTGCCAAATTTTGTTCCATTTCTATTCCTCTAGTAACTAAATGTGGGCAAAAGTTACTAGCAGGTTGTTTTGAATGCTCTTTTATGTTAAGGACTACGCTAAGGCCTTCGCACCTTTAAAAATGGATTGTCTTTTTTGTCATTTTATTTTTGGTTTTTCCAAAATTATATTTTCTTCTGTAGCCAATAGGTATGGTGCTTCCAAGAGTTGTTGGATTCAAATTATCATGAGAATTTAAGAATGGCGTTATAACTAGTGAGTTTTGACAGTAACTTAGATACTTCGAAAACATGGTGTACGCTATCATGGGTACGACTTTGGTGTTTTCTCCTCTGGTCTAATCTTTGGGATATTTTTCATTTCTAGATTCGATATTTTTCGTTATTTGATACTCCTTTTATTTCGCTTCAACTGGACAAAGGTAGCTCGGGTGGTGAAATTTCTCTATAGTTCTGTCCGCCTATGTACCAAGAAATAAGGAATCATCAATCCATGTTGTAGATTTCTTTGTTAAATATGGGTTAAGGTTTTGGTTAATCACTATATGATATAATATTTTATTGTTTTAGTTAAATATTATATCTCTGTCCTTCAACTTCCGGTAGTGAATAAAAGAAGTAATAATTCATTAATTTTTTTCCTCGCATCAGTTCAAGCATTGGCTTGGAAAAAGAAAGGGATTTCTGTGAGTTCTTATGGGTTTTGGTCCTTTTCGATAATGGGGAGTGGTTTGCTAAGCGTACTGATGCAAGGTTGATGATTGTGACTCATTTAAGAATGTTGAGCTTTGATTTTTTATTACATGGTATCATTTTTATGTGCATTCAGGTATTTCACTTGGTTTCTGAAGAAAATTAAATATCTTTGCTCTCTCATTCTTCGGTCAATGCTTCTGAATGAAGCCCTATTTTATGCACTTTATCCTGAGTGCTCAAAAGGTGAGTTTCTTTTTTTTTTCCCCTCATAATAAAGATTGAATTCTCTCCACTGTTGGTCTCTATCACTGAATGCCGATTAGTCCTCGGGGTCAAGATCCATCGATAATGAAAATGCCGGAAAAGGTATCTCTTTTCAATTAGTTTCTATTTAAGGTTCTCTATGATTAGATGTGATTGTGCAGACTCATTTCTATCCTCAAGTAATTTATTGCATATGTGAAATTTTAGATTTATAGAAGATATTTAGCTATAATCTAGAATGATTACAGGGAAATATAAATATGTATTTGTGACAATTATCAGTACAATAATTATCTTGAGATTCTTGACAATTATATGTTGTCTTTGTTTCAAGAGTCTTAATGTTCCTTTTAGGCGTGTTTAAATGCCTAAATGTTTCTTTTGAAAAAGGCAGGCATAATTTGCAAATTATGCTCATTGTTTGGGTCCTTTGGGAACTTAGGTCCGTAAATATAGATTTTAGGATTGAAATTTAAAACTTTAGGATTGAATGACAATAAGACCCGTTTATTACTTTTAAGGTGCATGGCTAGAGATTCCTGCTCAAGGCCTTTTTTTTCCTCTTTGATAATATTAAGTTTTTTTTTGTGTGGCGGTGGTTCTATGATGTCATCAGCATCTGAAAAATTTATTATTGCCGCTAAATCGGGGGAATTTTCAATCAAAAGAAATTGTGAGAAGACTACAACAATAGAAATCAAAACTATTAACTGGAGTTAATTTCCATGGCATTTGATGAAAGTATCTAAAATGATGAGAAAATTGTTGTAGTAGGATTCTAAGTTGTAAGTATCAGAAAGAGTACTCGGGGTTTGTTTTCCTTGATAATATTAGATACTTGATTAATTGTTCATGTTTTGATTAGTTGTTCATGTTCATGATAATCTAATGTAACTCATTTATCTTCTTAGCATCATAGATAGCCAAATAAGCCCACATTTCTAGAATGATATCCTTACAATATTTTACATAAGTGAAATTATTTGTTGAATTTTTTCTATCTGAAGATGGCTTCAAGTACAATGAATGAGTTCCTTTGCTGCATTTTTTAGTAGGTTTGAGCTTTCTTTAACTTATACCCTTGCCACTGATTTTCTGAATGAGATTGGAGCAATGAAATTATTTTTAACATTTGTTGGTTAATTCTCTAATATAATCCAGTACTCACATTGAATGATTACTCTCATTTGTTTACTCACTCAATTTTTATATAAACTTATTTACTTCCAATGAGATCAATAGAGTGCTCAAAAACATATGTATGCTTTAATATTTATTCATTTTAGTGTCTTGGCTTGAGCTGAATTGTAAGAGATTATGTGGATTTATTTTCATATTTATTATTATTTTGCCATTTATCAAAGCTAAATAAGATGGGGTTTTGGAATCGTCACAATTCCCATACGATTGATTACGGTAAATTTTGGACGCTTCTCAACTCACACAATGTTCGACATCCCAAATATTACAAATTTTGTGCTATCCCTTTATGTATGTGAAATTTCATATTGATTCTAGACTTATTTATATTGGTATTAGTATTGGTTTTAATATATATTCTAGGTGATGAATGTTTGAGGTTAGCATGTACTAAAAGGACATAGACAAAGGTATTACTTGGGATTTCATTGTTATCCAAGACATAAGTACCAAAAAGTCTGATGTTGATGAATATAAAGAAGCGAAAAACGTTCTCGAGGTTGATTGTTTAATGTTCATTCTAGCATTTTAGATTGACTTGCAATGAAGCTGATGGAATTGATTGAAAGGACGGATAAGGCCATAAGTATTTGATTAATAATGAATATTAAATGTTTTTAGTGTATGGATTGTGTCATATGAGCTATTGTTGTTTGTCATGTTAAGTGTTATGAAACCTATTTACTTTCAAGCTATGTAAAGAATATAGTAGATTCCCGTGGTGTTCAAGGATTGTTGGGTATGTTTATGAAATGTCAAAAAGTATATCGTTCTTATTATCATTCTAATAAGTTGTAGTATCACATTTGTCCACCATCTTTGTTTGTTGAAGTTACTTACGGTCTGAATATGAGTGACTATATAACTTGCCAACTCAATTCTCTATTAAATAAGTCATGCTTATTATTTAATTTTTTGCTTTAGTAAATATATATGTTCTATTTTCCACACAAGTTTGTGGTAGCATGATAGTAACGCTTCTTCATGGTTAATATCTAAATCAATAATTTGGAAAAACTTGATCGTTTAAAGAGAAATAACAAATTACAATGCTAGCATGTGGTTGAAAATTCATAAGAGATAATAACTCAAACCCGTGCTTTCATTCATTAAAAAGAACTTTGGTATTAAACTTTAAATGTTGGTTACATCTATAAAATTTCCTATATATTGTTTAACATAAAATACAATAAGTATATAATAGGAAAATGATAATTAAATATTATGATCTACACATTTTCCTATGTATTGTATGATAGTTGTTACGTATACATTGGGAAATAGAACACAAATGATGTGTGTGTGTGCTGCAACAAGCAAATAAAGAAATATCTACAAAACAACATTGACCCGTGCATTGCACGGGTAGAATGCTAGTTGTCATAAATCCAAAATACAAATTGACACGATGCGCTAGAAGCGGTCTATAGAATCTAAAGCAACTAAATGTAAATAAGCAAGCAAGCAGATGCAAAATACAAATCCTTAAATATATAGGTATAGTGACAACTATAAATAAAATGCGATCAAGAGGGATAGTAAGAACTGTAATGAAACTGAATATAGCATTAGTATAAGAATTAGCATAAGAATTAGCATTCCGATCAAGAGGAGTTATTCTTATACCTGATGGCGAGAGTTATTGCCGATTCCAGTCAGTAGGAGCACTAGATCAAAGGATTCATTTGCAGTACTTGCTGGAATTCACTATGATAGGGGAAAATCTCAGCCTTCATGTGAAGATCATACCTTTGGATTGGATTTGGATGTAAATCGACTGGATCTAGGAATTGGGAAAGTTTTGACGGCAGTTCGATGAGAAAAGATGGGGTTTTGGACTGTTCTCGTTCAATTTGGATCAGGGGTACTGTTCTGGGGTTCTGCCTGGGTATGATGGGTTTGGCAGCTCTGTTGGGGACTTGGGGCTGTAGAGGGGGTGGCAGTGCTAGTTTGGCTGCAGGAATAGGGGGTTCTATTGTGATTGCTAGTTTGGCTGCAAGAATAGGGGTTTCTATTGTGATTGCTAGTCAGTGTCGATAGGCTGCAGGAATGGGGAACGCAGTGCTGCAAGAGAGTAAAAGAGGAGAGTGGGAATGCTGCAGGAAGGGGAAAAGAGGCGAAAACGTTCGAGGTTGATTGTTTAATGTTCATTCTAGCATTTTAGATTGACTTGCAATGAAGCTGATGGAATTGATTGAAAGGACGGATAAGGCCATAAGTATTTGATTAATAATGAATATTAAATGTTTTAGTGTATGGATTGTGTCATATGAGCTATTGTTGTTTGTCATGTTAAGTGTTATGAAACCTATTTACTTTCAAGCTATGTAAAGAATATAGTAGATTCCGTGGTGTTCAAGGATTGTTGGGTATGTTTATGAAATGTCAAAAGTATATCGTTCTTATTATCATTCTAATAAGTTGTAGTATCACATTTGTCCACCATCTTTGTTTGTTGAAGTTACTTACGGTCTGAATATGAGTGACTATATAACTTGCCAACTCAATTCTCTATTAAATAAGTCATGCTTATTATTTAATTTTTTGCTTTAGTAAATATATATGTTCTATTTTCCACACAAGTTTGTGGTAGCATGATAGTAACGCTTCTTCATGGTTAATATCTAAATCAATAATTTGGAAAAACTTGATCGTTTAAAGAGAAATAACAAATTACAATGCTAGCATGTGGTTGAAAATTCATAAGAGATAATAACTCAAACCCGTGCTTTCATTCATTAAAAAGAACTTTGGTATTAAACTTTAAATGTTGGTTACATCTATAAAATTTCCTATATATTGTTTAACATAAAATACAATAAGTATATAATAGGAAAATGATAATTAAATATTATGATCTACACATTTTCCTATGTATTGTATGATAGTTGTTACGTATACATTGGGAAATAGAACACAAATGATGTGTGTGTGTGCTGCAACAAGCAAATAAAGAAATATCTACAAAACAACATTGACCCGTGCATTGCACGGGTAGAATGCTAGTTGTCATAAATCCAAAATACAAATTGACACAGTACGCTAGAGCGGTCTATAGAATCTAAAGCAACTAAATGTAAATAAGCAAGCAAGCAGATGCAAAATACAAATCCTTAAATATATAGGTATAGTGACAACTATAAATAAAATGCGATCAAGAGGGATAGTAAGAACTGTAATGAAACTGAATATAGCATTAGTATAAGAATTAGCATAAGAATTAGCATTCCGATCAAGAGGAGTTATTCTTATACCTGATGGCGAGAGTTATTGCCGATTCCAGTCAGTAGGAGCACTAGATCAAAGGATTCATTTGCAGTACTTGCTGGAATTCACTATGATAGGGGAAAATCTCAGCCTTCGATGTGAAGATCATACCTTTGGATTGGATTTGGATGTAAATCGACTGGATCTAGGAATTGGGAAAGTTTTGACGGCAGTTCGATGAGAAAAGATGGGGTTTTGGACTGTTCTCGTTCAATTTGGATCAGGGGTACTGTTCTGGGGTTCTGCCTGGGTATGATGGGTTTGGCAGCTCTGTTGGGGACTTGGGGCTGTAGAGGGGGTGGCAGTGCTAGTTTGGCTGCAGGAATAGGGGGTTCTATTGTGATTGCTAGTTTGGCTGCAAGAATAGGGGTTTCTATTGTGATTGCTAGTCAGTGTCGATAGGCTGCAGGAATGGGGGAACGCAGTGCTGCAAGAAGAGTAAAAGAGGAGAGTGGGAGGCGATGCTGCAGGAAGGGGAAAAGAGGCTGCTAAAACCAGTGGTAGTTGCTCTATTTTATTGACACTAACTTGAATGCAACACTTAAAAGAATAAAGACTGACCTGGGCCACCTCACCTATAATTACATTGCTCACTATTACCCCATACTAAATTTTCACGCCATTTAATTTTGAGTCTTTTGACAGACATGGAGTCCGGTAGCAATATTAAAATCTGCACCCACATATTACAAGCCTAGTATAGGCAAAGAAAACTATATCCGAGCTCGCATGAGGTTGTTGTCAATATTAGGAAGATGAAGAGAAGTCTTATAAGATCACATCGAAGATATATTTGTGTTTGCAAGTTTCAAAAACAAAGATCATATAGTAAATTGAAATGTAAAGAGAAGAATCTATCGAGTGTGTTCAGAAGTCAGAACTATAGGTATCATGTCCTTCAGTCCTTGTAGGAAGTTCTTACCTTACTCGACAAGGTTGGAAGACCAGATTCCTCCCCAACAAGTTCTCCATTCCTCCAGAATGACAGTTTAGCTCGAGACAGAAGTAAACCTGGGTTTGTGCACTTGCATCGCAAATTAGGTCCGACCTTCTCTACAACTTCAAATGTTGCCATCCCACCATCGATTACAAGTTCATCACCCACAATGATACCTACCAAACAAGAATGTAGGTGAAAGAAATAAAATGGAGAAAAGAAAATAAATTAATGCTCTAACAAGAGCAAACCGTGAAATATAATTTATTTAATACCTTCTGAAAATCCTTCAAAATTCACTTGGACCGTCAATGGACGAGAACCTTTGAACTTTTCAGTAGTAAAAAACCACATCGAGCCCTCCTGTATGGACCAATGATAAAGGGAATAGAATGAAAATCATGATCCAGGTATAGCACGTGTAAAAAATTACCTTACCAAATATGTTTTTTTTTCCATACTCACAACTGAAAGAATCTCAACAAAAGCTTAAAAGGATATAACCCACAATTATCAAAGTTCAAATTGAAAAAATTCAGCTCATGTCTTTAAATGTGATAAGGCTGACAATTCACGAAGTAGTTTTTGAGAAAAGGGTTTCCATTATTTTGTTATTTGAAGAACTTCAGGGTCAACTACATGATTATTTTTTCCTTTCAGTAGAAGAGTTCCTATGGTTAGTAAAGGAAATCTTAGAAACCAATGTTTGGCATTGAAGTCTTTTTTCTTGTTTTCTTCATATAGTATCGCACTTATACAAGCTTATTCTCAATGCAAATGAGAAAATCGTTGTTCCAGCTTAGTGTTGCATAGTTCCAGTCTCTCTCCATTGTTTCGGTATTGGTTTTCCCAATTTGCATACTTTCCTTTCTACACTGCCAGAAGTTCTTTACCTCTGCATTTTACTTTTGGTTTCCTTATCACATTTAACCACAAGATCTTTCATCTTTAAAGTTTAAACATTTATTCAATAAGCAGTCTAATTAGAAAATGTCTCCCTCAACCAAGAACGAAATATTTAAATTTAACAAAAATCGGTACGTAACACCCTATCAAAATTCACTACTTGTTCACTAAATCATCCACATTTACCAAATCAATAACCTCAAAAACAAGGGAAAAAAATAACAAAACCTCGGCTTTGACGGTCAAATCACTCCCGTGATCGATCACATGCATCTGGCTCCCCTCGGTATCAACCATCACCGAAACACAAAGCCTCCTCTCTCGATTCAACCTCTTAACGGCCCTAATCACCTCCCGATGCCACTCCCTCGTGTTATGACACATGTTCAACCTCACCACATTCATTCCCGCCATGGCCAGCCTCTCGAGCTCCCCGCCGGAGCAGCAAGCGGGGCCCACAGTACAGACCAGCTTCGTCTTCCTCAGCCCCATGAAACCCTTCCTTTGCAACTCCAGCTCCGTAACCGCATCGAATCCGATCGAATCCTGGCGCGATCGAAGAGAGGATCGAATTGGGGAGTGAGTCGTAACCCTAACCCTAGGGTTTGAGTAGCGAGGGTTGATTGCAGGAGGTAGATGGAGACTGGGGGAGAGGAGAGGGGAGAAGAGAGAGTTGATTGAGGTGGCCATTGATTTTGGGGGTTTTGAGAGGTGAGGTTAGGGTTTGGGATTTGAGAGAGTGGGGGTTTTGATGAGGCCATGGCGAGAGAGGGCGGAGAGACCGAGGACGGGACTTTGTTTTGATCGATTCGACGAGTGTTAAGGGGTCAGTGGTCAGTTATTTTGGATGGAAGAAGCGGCTTGTTAACGGGTCGGATCTTAAGGTTGAGTGTTTCTCAGATAACACCCTTACCTTTCAAAATATCACAAAACCCTCCTTATGTTTTGAGGTTCTCAGAAAGATCCCTTAAACTTTCAACAATTTTTCAAAAAATCATTCTACTGGCATTGACCGCAATTTTCAATTGGATGGGTAAAATTAAGCAGGAGGAATTTTTGGTAGTGAAAATTATGGTTCACGCTTTTAAGGGGATTTCAAAAAATGTTAAAAGTTGAAGGGGGTTTTCTAATAACCCCAAAAACTTAAGTTTTATGATATTTAAAAGTTAAGGTGGTTATATGAGAAAGATCCAACTTTTCTTTTGGGGGGAGAATTTTTTTAAAAAGACCCTTTTTGAAAAATAATTAGCAAAATAGATCGTTTTGTAAAATTATTAGCAAAATCGACCTCTTTTTTTAAAAAGAGGTCGAATTTGCAAAAATTCAGCTTTAAAATACATGGATCTAGTAGTCTCGTATATTTAGTTCTCATTAATTTTACCTTAAGCATTTTAGCACAAAGTATACGTGACGACCATTTCAGACTACCCGTAATTAGCGACCACTAATTACAAGGGACTACTAGTTCCGTGTATTATAAAGTCAGTATTTTGCAAAATCGATCTCTTTTTGCTAATATTTTTATAAAAGGATCGGTTTTGCCTATTATTTTTAAAAATAGTCTTTTAAAAAATTTACTATTGTAAACTCCAGCTATAAGCCTATAAGGCCACATGTTAAAAATCATTAAATGCTTCCTATCTTTATTAGCATATATAGATGGGTAAAGCTTAATATTTTTATTTTATTTTACCTAAAATGGATAATTCTAATCATTTAGATGCAACAAGTTAATGTGTTTTAATAAAAATAAAACAAAATATTAGCTTCCTCTATAATAGTGGAAGTATTTGGGAATTATTTAATGCTTCTTAAAGTGTCCCCTGAGGGCACGCTATCAGAAAACCCCTTGTTGTTTTAGCTTATTTGAGGAGTCATGGTCTTCCCAAACGCAAGGTACACTTACTTTTGTATGATCTACTGATTAGTATTTACTTGTTAAACTCATGGAACGGAAACAAGGTTATAGGTCCTTTTCTTTTTTTATAATGTTCATTATAATAAGACTCTTCTCTAAATTTTGTATTGACATGCTCATTTGTTTGTAACTAGTTTCTATGCACGTGCATTGCACGTGGTTAAATATCATGATTATTTCTTTACTAAAATTTATTTCTCGATTTCAATTTTAATAGTTTTGCTCACTTATGTCTCTAAATTTTAGCATTGTGATTATTTATCTTCTTTAATGTTTGTTTGAATGAGCTACACCCAATTTAAAGTTTCATGTTGATAATTGAATTAACACGAAATCAATGTGAAGCCAATTTAAATATTCATGTTATTTGGACCGATATGAAATGAAACTTTATCTAAGGAAGTATAGTGTTGCAAAGTAAAAAACACTTAAAAAAGTGTTATAAAAGTAAGAGGAATACTTAAAGCCAATAAGCCTAAACAATTGATTATAAGTGAACTAAAATGGCACAAAAGAGAATATGAATTTTATTCCTAAGCATTGATAGACTTCATTAAAACCATAAACTAAACATTAATGCTAACTCTAGTATATGTATATGATAAAAGCATCCACAAAATAAGTATATAAAAATACTAAAAAAATGAAAATCTCTTCCAAATATACCTAATTTTACTCAAAAACTAGGCTATTCTATAAAATATTCGAAAACATTGTCTTTTATTCTTTCTGTTTCATTTTTATTGAGCTAAGATTAATCGTTCTCCACTTTTATCTTTCTCTAGGGTAATTCTGGAGTAGTGTCTTCATTATCTATGTCGATTGCGAGATCAAGTTGGACCTGAATTTCTTATGCTATTATCTTTCTCTGGATCCATTCATCTTTTATCTTCTCATATAACTTCACAAGTAACTTGAATGTCTTTCCGCCGTTCAACACAACCTTATGGAAATACAGACTTTGATTATTTTTCTATGTCAATGAGAATAAATATTAATTTCATATATATGACAATTTTTCTATGTTCATAATTTATTACTTAAGTTAAGTTAGGATTGATCTTTTTTACTCTGTAATGAATTCTTGTGTTGTGCATCCGATAAGAGTTTCTACTGCGTCAAACAGTGTTACCTTTGCAATATCCGTGTCACTTTTCATGATGATCTTAACTAAATACCTTTATTTTTTCATTGTTTATTTGCCTTTGGTATATGTTAGTATTTTATGTTGATATGTTTATTCCATGAAGAATGGATATTACTTAACCTTGATCCTAAGTCATTGGCGATTCTACGATATTTATCATTTGGACACTCGTTATTAACATCTATATACATATTCTTGTTGCAACCTTTGCAAGTATAAAACCACGGCTCAATCTATTATAAATGGTAGTTATCTTTGCCTTAAAGGTGAAATAGCATATCGTGTATTGGTAAATTGTAATTAGGTTTAATTATGTGAATTATAAAGTAGATTTTTTAAGATCATACCTCTTTTGAATGTTGTGATGTCTGCATAATATCACTAAGTTAAATTTCTGTTATATTTGTAAAGAGTAGTGATGGAGATGCTTTTGTCTTGGCAACTTATTCTGAATGAGTCATGCATATTAACATTAAAATGTAATCTTTTTATTTATTGTGTTATATGGATATTTACTTGGTTTACTTACCATTCTATTATTTCTTTAGTTAGTTGTATCTTTGAGTTGATATATATATTTGACGCAATTTGCGATGACATGTATATCTCCCCCGCAAGTTTGAGACAGATATAAGGTTAATTTTATGTTTAGTGGTCTTTAATAAGAATTTTTATAATGAAATATGTTACCTTTATATTTAGAGAACATGAAATTCAATAATGCTATTATGGGCTTATCTTTGATCGTGTCTTCAAGAATTGATCCTTTTTTCGTAGCCATGTTCCCAAATAAAGTTACACGTAAAGTCATGCCACTATATAGGAAAAAAGTATCGATTTTAATTTTTTTTCTTAAGCTATGTTAAGTAAGTATCATGTGTACTTCTTTAGTCCATTATTTTCCACCTTTTGTCCGGCTTGTTAGTATCATGTGTATATATTTTGTCCATTATAATGATTTTCCTCCTCTCTATGAAAAATTCTTTTTGATTGGAACAAAGTTGTTCAATATGTTAAGGGAAATCAATTGGCACTTCTTTGATAAATATGTCTCTTGTTAATATCAATTCAAGTAATTCATATACGTTTCTAAATTTTTGGTTTATTTCCTTCACTTTTCCATTTGAAATGAAAACAGCTTTGATCCTTTTGAAGGATATCTCTCGAACTTTTCAATAGTTTCTCCATACATAACTCCTTGTATTTTTTGACCACATGAATATTATTAACATCGAGAATAATGTTTATAAAATATAATCAATTAATGTTAAGCTATTATATTATAGTCTTTTATCGGTTTTAAGTGATTTAGTCTTTTATTAATTAATGCTACTTTTGTATTTTTGATACTCCAACTTATGAGTAAAATTATATACAATTACTTTAATTTAGATAGTGATATTAAATTTTAATCAGATATATTTTTCAAATTTAAGGGCGTTTTTATATTTTAAACTTTAGAGGGTGTTTCTACAATTTTTAAAACTTTGAGGGTGTTAATTGTAAATTTTAAAGTTTTAGGGGCCTACTACTAATTTCCATATTTCATGTATGTTGTTTTAAGTTTTGAAAAATCGAGAATGTTTTGTGTAATTTAAACTATTAAGGGTGCTTTGTTCAATTTTTAAAATTTTTATTTTTGACAATAATTCATGTATTATAGTATGTTAACTACTTATTATTTATTTACCTTATTATTATCGTTTAAACTCATTGGTGTTTATATGGTATTATCTTTCTCTATCATCCCCGAGGCTTAATTGATCGACAAAGAGCTTTTTATGGTTGGGAAAGAGGGATCTATGTTCAAGCCTGACGGTAAACCCTTGAATTCATCTATGTTATTTGTAAATTTTGAAATTTCATAATTTTAGGGTGCTTTTTTATAATTTAAATTTTTGAGGGTGTTTCTAGTATTTTTGAAACGTTGAGGGTGTTAATTGTAAATTTTAAATTCTTCAAGGAATCTGTTAATTTCTAGATTGGGATGCACGTGTGTTGCACGTGGTCAAATATCTTGACTATACATGGAATATTTAGTTAATTCTATATAATATAAACATGTCTCACATGAATCCAATCACATTTATTTTCTTCTTGGACCGTCAAATTTAAAAGTAAAAATGAAAATATTTAATTACTTCTCTATGCAATATAATATATAGATGTGTAGATGCTGTTAATTTCATAATTTCATGTTTGTTATTTTAAGTTTTGATAATTGAGGGTGTTTTATGTAATTTTAAACTTTTGAGAGTACTTTGTGCAATTTTAAAACTTTTGGGTTTTTATTGTTGTTGTAATATTTCATGCATTTTATTAGTCTTATTATTTAAATTGTTGTGCTATAGGTAATTCATTGGGGATAAATATTTTTAAATAAAGGCACTAAATTGAATCGTAGGAATTCTATTCCTATCAAAGCAGTTATGGATAAATATTTTTAAATAATATTTTCCTCATAAAAGGGTACTAAATTAAATTCTATTTATATAACTTTGTATCCTTATCTTCATACTATGTATATCCACAACTTACGCGTACTTAATGGATTAGTATTTGAACCAAAGGGTATTTTTGTCTACCAAAAGATTTTCCCGAACTCGTGATTTAAAGGGAGTATGATTATTAAGCAATAGCTTACGTTCCTGTAACCTTGTTTCAATTTCATGATTTTGACATGTAAATGTTGGGGATTTTAGTCTCCCTGCCTACTACAATCTGCGCAACTCAGAAGACAACCAACAATCAACAAGATAGAAATACCACAATCAAGAAGAACACAGAGATTTACGTGGTTCGGTCGACCAACTTCGACATACATCCACGGGGCAACAATACGAGAAATCCACTATGTATCAGGGAGAACTACAAGAGGAACCACTCAACTCTCGTCTCTCAATCTCTCAACCTCTCAACCTCACATATATAATAAACTCTCATATTCTCTCCAAAACTCACTCCTTACAATCTTTTGAACGGACAAAAACTGCGAAACCCTCTCTCAATATTGTAATCTTTTGCACGGATAAAGACCACAAAATCCTCGTCAATGTTGTAATCTTTTGCACGGACAAAGACTACGAAACCATTGCCTCTCGCACAATATTCTTGAATCAGGCTATGCCCTCTGCTAACCCTAGATTACAAGAATATTGGCTCTCCCTCCTTGATTTTTCCTCCAACAATAAAAGATTATATATATGGAAACCAAAACCTTATCTCTAGCCTAACTTTTTAATTAGAATAGGATTCAAACTCCTAATCATGATGAGACCCAATCTCCTAATCATGATAGATCTCTAACCCTATCTAATTCTCATGAAGCTATATAAAGAATCAAAAATACAATCCCAACAATCTCCACCTTGGATTTGATTCTCAAACTCCCTTGAAGATATATCATCGCCATCTTGAAACTTTGCCTCTCCCGCTAGCATCTTCTATTCTTTTGTACTTCAAATCGAAGCGCCCACACTCCTAATCGGAACACCCGCACTCCAACTAGGACGTCCCGTGACCCTCACTTTCATCTGCCTCACTGTGGCGCCTCCACCTCTCTTGTGCACACCAAGAAATCTTTGCCACCTCTAACATTAGAAGCAAATCAACTATGCTTCTCCTCCCAACTTGAGCCTGACAATAGCCTCCCCCCGCTTGTTGTCCTTGTGCTCCACCTGCATCGCTCATCTCAACCTATATCGGTGCACCTTTCCTACTCCACACTACGAGCCGGATGCCTTCATCTCCTCTATCGCTTGGCTTGGACTGAATATGAGCGCTCATCATCTTCAAGTCCAATGCCACCATCTCCATCTCCCTGTGTGTCACTCAGTTGTGCCTGCTTGTGAGCTCCATCTAATCTGGCACTATCCTCCTCGAGTCTACACACCAATCAACTCTTGCTCCAGCGATGACTCAGAATAATTGCATGATGACAACTCTACTGCTAGAATCACGTCTGATTCTCTATACCAGTCTCATCCGTCGCATACTCGTTCACCTTATTTGCCATCAGATCTGTCTTGTCACTACCATCAGAACTTTCCTCTATCTTCTGACTAATTTGAGAATAATCTGAAAAATCAAACCCTTCCATCGCATTTAGAGCACTCCAAAACTAAGAAATTGACTCTTGGATCACCAAAATCATCCTCCGATTTATCGATCTACACCCCGATCAATCTCAACTATTGATCTGAATTTAAAATTAAATCCAATACACCAAACTCCAAGCTCCGCCCAACACCAGATTCTTGTTCACAAACCCACGTGAACAACTTGCTGCCAAAGTGAAGTCCTCTCTCCTTTGTCGACTCGAATTCCAGGGCCCAAAATCACCAAACAGCAACGAGCTCCCTGAACCTTTCTCCCTCGTTCTCCACGTGCGTGAACAGCTTCATTCGCCTCACAATTCATGCCAAAAAATTTTTCTTTCTTGCTTTCTACACAAGAAAGTCTCACCAACAGAACTCCATCGCAGCAACACCCCCGGGATTTGCGTCCGTTGGCCGTCCTCCTGCCAGTTGCCAACGATCCTTGTAACACTCGTGAATTTTCGATACGTATCTTCTAATATTGCTTTTCTAATATTAAATATTATTTTCTAGTATTTGAAAGTTAAATATCATTTTTCTAGTGTTTAAATATTAAATGTTATTTTTCCGGTATTTAAATATTAAATATTATTTTTAGTATTTAAAATTAAATATTATTTTCTAAAAGTATTATTAATATTTTCTCAAATTTTCGAGGATTCTCTATGAATTCAAAATAGAGTTTTATATTTATGTTTATGATTTAGCTATATTATAGATTCAATAATTGCGATGAATACTTTCAGTCCTAATCTTGATTCTTGATATTACTAATGATTTTGTAAACCCGAGCTTGCTATTTGGTGCGTGAAATATATATATATGTGTGTAATAATTTTATTAATATCAATTTTATTTAATTATCATCATAATAATAAATCACCTATTTTATGTGTTGTACTATACCCCTCAATCTAACCCTAACCCTATATATATATATATATATATATATATATATATATATATATATATATATATATATATATATATATATATATATATATATATATATATATATATATATATATATATATATAACTTAAGCTCATAAATGAAAGTAAGCAAATACCTAACTTTTATCCACTCATTCGCTTAGATTCAGAATGCACAAATCCCAAACTCAAGACAAGAACGCCAAAAATCAGCCATTGAACTCGCTTCTAACGTACGCCTCCATCTTTGTCCGCACTTCACACGCACTCTCTCTCTCTCTCTCTCTCTCACTCCTCAAAATTAATCTCCACTTTATTACTGAAAACAAGAAAAATAAATAAATAAATAAATAAAAACCCTAATCCTCGCTTCACTTTTGTCTAATGGCACCTACATTAATAATTAAAAGTCCCCATCAAATTACACCGATCGATCCCAACTTCTCACCTTCTCTCGATCGAGCTCGAGATCCATGGCGCTCAAATTCCAAGGAGTCAGGCTCCCCCGCAAGCGCGGCCCCTTCAGCTTCGCCGTCAAGATATCCATCGCCGTCGTCCTCGGCCTCTCCTTCGTCGTCGTCTGGTCCGTCCTCACGTCGCCGGCGTCCTCCGCCGTCTCCTGGAGACGAGACAACTTCGACGACATCGAATCCGATCCCACTCCCTTCAGAACCGCCGGCGCCACCGCCAGAATCAGGCCCCCGCCGCCTCCGCCGCCACCTCCGCCGCCGGTTGAAGATAGGAACGGAAGAACGAACAAGACCGAAGCTTTAGTGAAGAAAGAAGAGGAGAGGGAAGAGGAAGTGGTGGAATCAGAGGAGGGAGATAATGATCCTGACATCGAAGACGGCGTCGAGGTGAATCCGGAGGTGAATGCAGAGGATGAAGATGGCGAAGAGCAAAAGAAGGGAAAAAAGAAGAAGAAAAGGAAAATTTTGGGGCCGCTGTTCGATCCGAGCGCTGAGTACGACTGGAAACTGTGCGCCGGAAGTAGCAAGCAAAATTTCGTGCCTTGCATTGACATGGAGGGCGGCGGGGCCCGCCGGCATCATGAGCGGAGCTGCCCTCGTCATCCGCTGACCTGTCTGGTGCCGCTGCTGCAGGAGTATCGGACTCCGGTGGTCCCGTGGCCGGAGAGTCAGTTCAAGGTCGATGCTTTGTTAATTTGTTCAAGTTAGTTTTTTTTTTAAATGTGTGGAATTGGTGATTTTTAGGGTTTAATTTGATGCTGCAGATATTTTATAGGAATGTAGCTCATCCGAAGCTGTCTGCATATGTTAAGATTCGGAGGTGGGTGAATATGACTGGAGAGTATCTGATGTTTCCTCAGGATGAGTCGGAGTTCAAGGGTGGGGTTCGTCACTACCTCGGTTCCATTGAAGAGGTGAGCATTTTTATCATATATATATATATATATATATATATATATATATATATATATATATATATATATATATATATATATATATATAGAAGCGAGGCTCATATGAGCTTAAGTTCATAATGAATAGTGGTCTTGTGCATTTTTATCCATTTCAAATGCTGGCAGGATTTGTAATGCACAAATCCCAAACTCAAGACAAGAACGCCAAAATCAGCCATTGAACTCGCTTCTAACGTACGCCTCCATCTTTGTCCGCACTTCACACGCACTCTCTCTCTCTCTCTCTCACTCCTCAAAATTAATCTCCACTTTATTACTGAAAACAAGAAAAATAAATAAATAAATAAATAAAACCCTAATCCTCGCTTCACTTTTGTCTAATGGCACCTACATTAATAATTAAAGTCCCCATCAAATTACACCGATCGATCCCAACTTCTCACCTTCTCTCGATCGAGCTCGAGATCCATGGCGCTCAAATTCCAGGAGTCAGGCTCCCCGCAAGCGCGGCCCCTTCAGCTTCGCCGTCAAGATATCCATCGCCGTCGTCCTCGGCCTCTCCTTCGTCGTCGTCTGGTCCGTCCTCACGTCGCCGGCGTCCTCCGCCGTCTCCTGGAGACGAGACAACTTCGACGACATCGAATCCGATCCCACTCCCTTCAGAACCGCCGGCGCCACCGCCAGAATCAGGCCCCCGCCGCCTCCGCCGCCACCTCCGCCGCCGGTTGAAGATAGGAACGGAAGAACGAACAAGACCGAAGCTTTAGTGAAGAAAGAAGAGGAGAGGGAAGAGGAAGTGGTGGAATCAGAGGAGGAGATAATGATCCTGACATCGAAGACGGCGTCGAGGTGAATCCGGAGGTGAATGCAGAGGATGAAGATGGCGAAGAGCAAAAGAAGGGAAAAAGAAGAAGAAAGGAAAATTTTGGGGCCGCTGTTCGATCCGAGCGCTGAGTACGACTGGAAACTGTGCGCCGGAAGTAGCAAGCAAAATTTCGTGCCTTGCATTGACATGGAGGGCGGCGGGGCCCGCCGGCATCATGAGCGGAGCTGCCCTCGTCATCCGCTGACCTGTCTGGTGCCGCTGCTGCAGGAGTATCGGACTCCGGTGGTCCCGTGGCCGGAGAGTCAGTTCAAGGTCGATGCTTTGTTAATTTGTTCAAGTTAGTTTTTTAAATGTGTGGAATTGGTGATTTTAGGGTTTAATTTGATGCTGCAGATATTTTATAGGAATGTAGCTCATCCGAAGCTGTCTGCATATGTTAAGATTCGGAGGTGGGTGAATATGACTGGAGAGTATCTGATGTTTCCTCAGGATGAGTCGGAGTTCAAGGGTGGGGTTCGTCACTACCTCGGTTCCATTGAAGAGGTGAGCATTTTTATCATATATATATATATATATATATATATATATATATATATATATATATATATATATATATATATATATATATATATATATATATGAAACATGAGCTTAAGTTCATAATGAATAGTGGTCTTGTAGAACTTTTCTAACCACTCATCTTGCTTTGGGATCCGTGAAAGATATAAAGGCCACTTTGAGATTTGTGCATCACAAATCTCAAGGCAAGATGAGTGGATAAAAAGTTGGTGCGCATGTCATATGACTTAAGTTATAGAGCATATATATATATATATATATATATATATATTATATTTGTTTTTTTTTTAAACCAAACAGTACGACCATCCCCTCTCTCTCTCTCCCAGTACCCTCTCTTTCTCTCTTCCTCTCTCTCTCTCTCTCTCTCTCTCTCTCTCTCCCAGTACCCTCTCTTTCTCTCTTCCTCTCTCTCTCTCTCTCTCTCTCTCTCTCTCTCTCTCTCTCTCTCTCTCTCTCTCTCTCTCTCTCTCTCTCCCAGTACCCTCTCTTTCTCTCTTCCTCTCTCTCTCTCTCTCTCTCTCTCTCTCTCTCTCTCTCTCTCTCTCTCTCTCTCTCCCAGTACCCTCTCTTTCTCTCTTCCTCTCTCTCTCTCTCTCTCTCTCCCAGTACCCTCTCTTTCTCTCTTCCTCTCTCTCTCTCTCTCTCTCTCTCTCTCTCTCTCTCTCTCTCTCTCTCTCTCTCTCTCTCTCTCTCTCTCCCAGTACCCTCTCTTTCTCTCTTCCTCTCTCTCTCTCTCTCTCTCTCTCTCTCTCTCTCTCCCAGTACCCTCTCTTTCTCTCTTCCTCTCTCTCTCTCTCTCTCTCTCTCTCTCTCTCTCTCTCTCTCTCTCTCTCTCTCTCTCTCTCTCTCTCTCTCTCTCTCTCTCTCTCTCTCTCTCTCTCTCTCTCCCAGTACCCTCTCTTTCTCTCTTCCTCTCTCTCTCTCTCTCTCTCTCCCAGTACCCTCTCTTTCTCTCTTCCTCTCTCTCTCTCTCTCTCTCTCCCAGTACCCTCTCTTTCTCTCTTCCTCTCTCTCTCTCTCCCAGTACCCTCTCTTTCTCTCTTCCTCTCTCTCTCTCTCTCTCTCTCCCAGTACCCTCTCTTTCTCTCTTCCTCTCTCTCTCTCTCTCCCAGTACCCTCTCTTTCTCTCTTCCTCTCTCTCTCTCTCCCAGTACCCTCTCTTTCTCTCTTCCTCTCTCTCTCTCTCCCAGTACCCTCTCTTTCTCTCTTCCTCTCTCTCTCTCTCTCTCTCTCTCTCTCTCTCTCTCTCTCTCTCTCTCTCTCTCTCTCTCTCTCTCTCTCTCTCTCTCTCTCTCTCTCTCTCTCTCTCTCTCTCTCCCAGTACCCTCTCTTTCTCTCTTCCTCTCTCTCTCTCTCTCTCCCAGTACCCTCTCTTTCTCTCTTCCTCTCTCTCTCTCTCTCTCTCTCTCTCTCTCTCTCTCTCTCTCTCTCTCTCTCTCTCTCTCTCTCTCTCTCTCTCTCTCTCTCTCTCTCTCTCTCTCTCTCTCTCTCTCTCTCTCTCTCTCTCTCCCAGTACCCTCTCTTTCTCTCTTCCTCTCTCTCTCTCTCTCCCAGTACCCTCTCTTTCTCTCTTCCTCTCTCTCTCTCTCTCTCTCTCTCTCTCTCTCTCTCTCTCCCAGTACCCTCTCTTTCTCTCTTCCTCTCTCTCTCTCTCTCTCTCTCTCTCTCTCTCCCAGTACCCTCTCTTTCTCTCTTCCTCTCTCTCTCTCTCTCTCTCTCTCTCTCTCTCTCTCTCTCTCTCTCTCTCTCTCTCTCTCTCTCTCTCTCTCCCAGTACCCTCTCTTTCTCTCTTCCTCTCTCTCTCTCTCTCTCTCTCTCTCTCTCTCTCTCTCCCAGTACCCTCTCTTTCTCTCTTCCTCTCTCTCTCTCTCTCCCAGTACCCTCTCTTTCTCTCTTCCTCTCTCTCTCTCTCTCTCTCTCTCTCCCAGTACCCTCTCTTTCTCTCTTCCTCTCTCTCTCTCTCTCTCTCTCTCTCTCTCTCTCTCCCAGTACCCTCTCTTTCTCTCTTCCTCTCTCTCTCTCTCTCTCTCTCTCTCTCTCTCTCTCTCTCTCTCTCTCTCTCTCTCTCTCTCTCTCTCTCTCTCTCCCAGTACCCTCTCTTTCTCTCTTCCTCTCTCTCTCTCTCTCTCTCTCTCTCTCTCTCTCTCTCTCTCTCTCTCTCTCTCTCTCTCTCTCTCTCTCTCTCTCTCTCTCTCTGAGGTATTTTTAATTAATTGTTATGATTAAAAGAAATTATTTGGGAGAAAAAGAATTTTTGAAATATTTTAAGAGGTTTTGTTGAAAAAGAAAAGAAATAGAGGTGATTTATGGAAAAGAAAATAGTTATTGTTCACAAATAATATTAAAGAGAAAAGGAATTTTTGAGATATTGGATAATTATGTTGAGAATTAGTTTAAAGAATTTTCATGGGAATTTATGTTGAAAACTACGCCATTTCATGTGGTTAACTTCTCCTATTTCGCATTTTCATGTTGCACCGTTGTCGATAGTTATTCACGTTACTGTTTATGATACATGATGCTGACACGTAGAGTAATTGCATACGTTATTCCATGTTGAGAAGTTTTAAGATCTGGATAGTGAGATTTTAAAATTATCAGTTACATGTGTAATTAGCTATTCACGGATCGTGTTCTCGCATCTGTATCGTTATTGATTATTCTTATTTTACGAGCTTCATGCATTTATTATATTCTGTTTATGTTGCATTATTCATCGTCTTGTTGTGTCCAGAACCGTAATAGTTCATGACTTAGGGACTTGGTTCGTCATGAACATGACCTAGTGACATGTGTGTGTTGACCCTGCTTAGGAGGTGAACCCGTGTTTGATATATCGACATCGTTGACTTGATTTACCTGAGACCGTGGGATGGAAAAGTCTTGGTTCATGTATTCGGATGTGACCGTTTATGTATATTCCAGACCCGTGCCAAGTGACCTTGTTTCCCGCACTTGGGGCTGGTTTGTTGGGCCCGTGAATCGTTTCGCCGCGTGGCGGTGTACTTTATATTCACGAGTCACGCTTGTGTCGGACAAGCGGAACGATTGCGTGTAGTCCTTTGACCGTTCGTTGTTCCGCGGTATTGGATGCGCGTAGAGGAATATAAACCGTCAGTTATCCGAATAATATGAACTTCGACTCTTGTGAAATATAGACCCGAGACCGTTATAGGATGGCTAGACAGTTAGAACACATGAGTTGGACATGTTGATGCTTATTCCCAGCTGTATGTTCCATCGGTGTGTAGTTTGGGGTTAATACTTAGTTATTTACAATTCGAGACATATGGTATATACATGAGGGTTTCCTTGTTTGAATTATTTCGCTCGGCGTACTACGTCTTGTTTGTAGATTTCTAAATATTAATCTCATCCGGATTTACATGGATGGTTAACCGTATTGTTATACTTGATTTGTTCGCATTTTTCTGATTACTTGCATTTCATTCGCATTATTATTATACTGCCATTATTTATGGGATCTTGCCGTGTGTTATACACGCCGACGTACTCCATTCTCTTGGTGTACGTCAGATTTAGATGACGGACAAGTCCAGTATGGAGATGCACTTGAGCCGGAGTTTTCTCAGCAGGAGAGCCTCCCAGACGACGGAGTAGATAGAGCTGAAGCTTAGTTTTCTTCTTGTTTCAGTAGTTTGATGAACCTTAGACTTCTTCCAGTATTTCCATTTTAGCTCAGTCGACATTTGTTTCATGATTCTCTAGTCTTAGCTACATGTATTGTATCAGACGTGTAGACTTGTTTTGTAGTCCTGGATGTTACTTTATTTTGGTGATATGTACTCTTATGTTCTGGATATTTATTTATTCTTACTGGTTGTGATTGGGATCTGTGACTGTGATGTAATATTATTATTCTTGACGCTTGGCGTACTAGATTGAGAAGAAATATTTTTTTTCTATTCGTATTTTTTCTCAACCTAATACGTCGCGAGCTTGTTCACGTACCATTTCCGTGTATTTTGGGAAGCGGGGCGTGACAATCCTCCTGCTGACAATCGCCGGCCTTCTCTTTTTTTTTTCTTCATCTTGATTCTTGTAACGCCGCCGATCTTCGATCTCACACGACGGCGATCTCTATCTTGTAAACTAACTCCCGGATTCATCACCATGGCTCTGATACCACTTGTTGGGGATTTTAGTCTCCCTGCCTACTACAATCTGCGCAACTCGGAAGACAACCAATAATCAACAAGATAGAAATACCACAATCAAGAAGAACACAGAGATTTACGTGGTTCGGCCGACCAACTTCGACATACATCCACGGGGCAACAATACGAGAAATCCACTATGTATCAGGGAGAACTATAAGAGGAACCACTCAACTCTCGTCTCTCAATCTCTCAACCTCACATACATAATAAACTCTCATATTCTCTCCAAAACTCACTCCTTACAATCTTTTGAACGGACAAAAACTGCGAAACCCTCTCCCAATATTGTAATCTTTTATACGGATAAAGACCACAAAACCCTCGTCAATGTTGTAATCTTTTGCACGGACAAAGACTACGAAACCATCGCCTCTCGCACAATATTCTTGAATCAGGCTACGCCCTCTGCTAACCCTAGATTACAAGAATATTGGCTCTCCCTCCTTGATTTTTCCTCCAACAATAGAAGATTATATATAGGGAAACCAAAACCCTATCTCTAGCCTAACTTCCTAATTAGAATAGGATTCAAACTCCTAATCATGATGAGACTCAATGTCCTAATCATGATAGATCTCTAACCCTATCTAATTCTTATGAAGCTATACAAAGAATCAAAGACACAATCCCATCAGTAAATACTAATGAGTAGATTTTACAAAAGTAAGTGTACCATGCGTTTGGGGAGATGATGACTCCTTTAGGCAAAATAAGCAACAAAAACCAAGAAAAATTATAAGATATTACCTGTTGGTTCTAACTAGTTGTTATCTCTTCCTAATTTATTTTGTTAGATATAAGCAAGCAAAATAATCCAATATACGACGTACTAAGACTTGGCTCATTTACAAATTCAAACTTTTATGGAAATCTCCTTGACAATATTACTGAGTTTCGTTTCTAAAATAATTGTGGTGAAGGATTGTAGACTTTCAATTTTTCAAAAAAATTATTTGAAGTGGAACAGAGGGGCGAAGGATCATGGTAGTTGCTATTAAAAAAAAAAAAAAAAACTTACACTTGCTTAGTCCTTTTTTGTTTTTTAGTCATCAATTAAGAGTTAGCACAGAGATATTCATTTTCTCTTTTCAGTATTCGGGTATTTTGGTTGATAGCTTAATTTGAGGGTTAATTTCACAAAACCCCCTTGAACTTTAGGGGGTGTTGCACATAACCCCTGAACCTTGTTTATCTCACATAACCTTCTGAACCATATGCTGTCTCACATAACCCCCCTGAACTTTATCTTATCTCACCTAACCCCGCTATCTGTAATTTACAAATAACTAAAATTTTCTTCAGAGGAAAAACTCAAACTTTAGGAAAAGGAGTATGCTGATTATAAATAACAGGTGATAAAGCTTAGAAAGTTTTTACTCAAAGATGTTTTAGTTATTTACAAATTACAGGCAAGGGCTTAGGTGAGATAAGCTAAAGTTCAAGGGGGGTTTTGTGAGACACCCCATAGTTCAGGGGGTTATGTGTGATAAACAAAGTTTAGTTTTTTTTTTGGTTGAAATTAGCCCTTAATTTGATCATCTTTGAAGTTCTTTACCTCTAGTTCTACTAGTGTTTAAAGACACACCATAACTTCGAACATTTTATATCCAAAAAACAAAAGATCACATGTAAAGAGAAATATTAAGAATCAAAAGAAACTTATAAAAGCTAATATCCATGTTGCTCAATCATGTATTATATAACCAGAGCATGACACAACAACACCAGGCATAAACAGAGCAATGCAGGGGTACCATTCACCCTTCTTTTACAATTTATTCTTGTTTTACATGAAGCACTGGTAACTTGATGTTGAACATATTTATTTACAAGGACGAGTTAAATGAAATTTCATTTCTTTAAATTTTGCTGCATGAAATGAAATAAGAGATACTTAATAGACATATATTACATGAAATCTAATTTCTTCATGGCGACTAATTCTCAGAACAGACAAAAGCACAAATCTTACAAAATTCAGAGGGATTTTTGCACAAGGAACCGTGAGGTTGAGAAACAAATCACATATACAATGAAGAAGGCACAACTGGCAAGAGGCGCCAAAGATGCAACTAATCAAGAAACAGCAAAAAGCTGTTTGTTAACTTCTTAGTACAACATCTAACAACGAAATAAAATGAACCTAAATGATTCGTAGATCTAAGTCAGCAAAAGAAACTAATGAAGAAAGACAGCTAAAGAAACTATTGAAGAAGTCATGGTCAGAAAACATCTTTATGTTAAAGAAACTAAAGAACCATAGCTTCTGTTTGTTTCATGGAGAAATCATAGAGTTCCTAATTCTGCTCGATCGTCTAACTGGAGTCACCACTTCCTCATCTCTACATCCCTGATAAACAAAAGAATATCATCTATAGTCAGTAAACAATTCGAGGTTCTGTTTTAAATACAAAGGGACATAGAAAAAGATAAAAGACTTGCCTTTTTGGCTGATAATTTCTCATAGGTGGTAAAACTTCCATAAGAAATTGAGGAAGATGCTGTAGAGTCTCTCCTCAGCCTACTCTTACTAGTTAAATTCTCCTCTTCATCTCTCATTGAAATGTTATTCCAGCTAGTGCTCACTTCTGAAAGAGGGTAAGGCTCACTGCTACCTGAAACTGATCCAACCTTTTTAATTGCTCGTCTTTCCTTTACAACAACTGGAACTTGCTTTTGCTTCATATAAAGAACAGCCAAGGTTGCAGGAACTGCTGAAAGTGCTAATGCTAATCCGAACATGGTTGCATAATTCGTTGATTTGAGTAGCTCGAGGCCATGTGAGATTTGATAATCTACATTAGATGCTACATCGTTATTGAGAGAACTAGCAGACTCGGTATGGCCTATGGCATTAACATCGCTACCGTCTTGTTCATCTCCAATAATTTCAGATTCAGGCACAATCTCAGTGTTCTCAATAATTTCAGTAATTTCTTTTTCCATCCCATAATTCAGAGTATCTGCATCTATCACATCTTCGAACACTTTCCCCATTTCAATTCTTTGAGCATCAAGTTCACTCTCTTTCACATCTTCAGACACCACTATCTCAATATTATCAGCATCCTCTTTATTATAAGCCACAATATCTGCATCCATTATGTCTTCAGATACACCGATTTCATTTTCTTTCCCCTCATCAGAAACAGTTTCAGTGTTCTCATCCAAGACTTTTATTTCCACCTCTTCTGCATTATATTCTGCACCATCATCATCATCATCTTCTTCTTTAACAAATGCAGACACCTCTGGTTCATTACCATCATAAGACACTTCCACTAAGTTTTCCTTAATAGGTTGCTCAATTTCACTCTTGGGCTTATAGCTGACATCCAAACCTTCAGTCTCTTCTATAGCTAAGGATGACATATTAGCTAGATGATGCAAACTAACATCATCCTTCATAGGCAAGTTCATTGATGAAAAATAAGCAATTGTATCTGTTGACTGCTTGAACCTACTAACTAGACCATTGAAATGCCCATTAACAACAGCTAGATAATCATTCAGCTGCAAATCCTCAAAGGTCTGAAAAGACGGGGAGTGAATTTTTGGGACGGAAATGGGCGAGTCAGACAATGGTGCATAACTGCAAGCCATAGCCAAAATCAAAAGAAAAAGGACCAATTTGGATCTCTTAAACGACCAACGTTTAGAGGGTTCAACTTTGATTTCAGGTTCAGAAACAACAGTTTCATTAACAGACTCCACCTCTTCTACCTTGGATTGAAGCAACTCTTCCTCTGAATCCTTCTCCTTTTCCTTCTCCTCAGTGAGTACCGTCACATCATCATCTTCACTGCTCTCCAAAGAGAAGCTATCCTCTAGCCTCCTCCCATTGTTCACATCAAGAAACTCCCCTTCCCTAGTCAGATATTGCTCGATTCGAGGGTTAGGTCTATAATGAAGAAACTGAGGCCTAGGAGATAGATAATTGGTCTTGGGATCATAAGGAGGGAGAGATGGGTCAGCATCTAAAGGAGCAATTGCCTGCAAAGGAGAAGGATTTTGTTGGTTTTTAATTCTTGACTCCCCCTTTCTCAGCTGACCAACACTCAAGACTTCTTGAGACCCGAAACCCATTTCGGGTTTCGACATGATATCCTCAAACTCAACACCAATCCCCACTTCCTTCATTGAAAACTCAACAGAATCCGAAACTGAGCTTATTACCTCATTCCTCTCTTGAAGAATCTTCTTTCTTGGAGAGGGAGGCACAATGGCTTTTGAAGATGCAGAGATTGTTGGTGCCATGAAATTCTTGGACCCCTTTGAAGAAGAGATTGCAGAGGATCTCGACTTCACGTTCTCTTTCTGCTCGAAGGAAGCTCGAGGAGATGAGTTGGGTGTTGAAGGCTTAGAAAGAGAGTTCCTTTGGGGAATTTCTACAAACAAGTAAGCTACAAATGATTAGATTAAGAAATAAAAGGAAATTTTGTGAATGAAAAAGATGGGTTGAGAGAAATTTGATTACCTTTGCTCTTCCTGAGGCTGTTGCTGATCTCTGGAGTTCTGGGTCGGCTGAGGTTTGGGGAAGGAGATCTAGTTGCCATTGATCTTTGCTCTTCTTTCCTTTTTTTTGGGGGATTTTCTGCTTTTTTTTCTCTCCCTTTGTTGTGATAGTGGATTTGATTTAGGATTGCGAAGGAAAGAGTTGAAGAAATTAAAGAGATGGAGATTTCTTGGCCCTTTTAACTGTAACGGATAGTTTTCTTTCCTTTTATTTCTAGAACTTTTGTTTCTGTTTGAAAAAGTGACCGTTGGGATTTAAAAATGCTCTCAGGACAGTGAATTTGACCGTTTGGTTTCTTGACCGTTTGCTTTGGTCCATTGGATCCAGGCCCAAAAAAAGAAAAGAAAAGAAAGCAAATTTTGAAATAGGCTGCTTTAGAATTTTAATTAGCAAAATCGACCGTAGATTATTTTTATTAGCAAAATCGACCACTTCTTAGCCATGTTAGCATGACTGGTTGAAAAGTGATTGATTTTACAAAATATAGGTTTTGACAAAACACGGAAATGCCAGTCTCATGTAATTAGTGGTCAGTAAGTAGTAATCACTAATTACATGGGGCTAATAGTCCTGTGTAATTAGCAGTACTATAATTTTTTTCCTATGTGCTAAAAACTCACTACAAAAAGATTACAAACAAACTTTGAAAAACACGAGATTACTAGTTCCATGTGTTTTAAGATTACAATTAACTTGTTATTAGTGAGCACTAATTATACGGGATTAGTAAGCCCTTGGTTTTCAAAGCTCTATATCGTAGTTGAATAGTGGTCGATTTTGCTAATTAAATAAATTTCCTGTTAGTTTTGCTAATTAAAATTAAAAATGGTCTATTTAAAAATTTCTCTAAAAATCAAGTTCACAAAATACAATAAAAATATTTTATTAAAATTTGGCTGGTTACTAGCAATAACAAGTATAAACCGTTATAATCATTTAAGCCTATTTCAGTCGAGATATTACAAAAACATACATGCTACTCTTCCATAGGGGTGTCCAAATGGGTCGGGCGGCCCGTTTTGGTCGGTAGCAAATCTGCTTGGGACGGGACCCGGACGGGGTGCGGGCGGATCCGGACCGGGGTGCGGGCGGATCCGGACCGGGTGCAGGCAGGCCCGGGCGGATCGAACAAGCCAGCCGAGGCTCAGTGGCGGGATTTTCTTTTTGTATTTTTTGATTTTTGTTGATTTTTGATAAAATTGATTAAAAATTAGATTAATCTTATTATATCTATATAAGTATGTATTAATATATACTTACATATTAGTATATAGCTATATATTATATGTAAGTATATATAAGCATTCATTAATGACCAGTATTATACTATAATTATATATCGTATACATTAGAAATATATCGTAAGTATATATAAGTATATATTAATGACAATATACACTTAAAATAGATATAAGTATACATTAATGACTATTTTATACTATATATATATATATATATATATATATATATATATATATATATATATATATATATATATATATATATATATATATATAGAGTAATGCTATTGTGAGATGGTGAGCTCAAATCTTATCGTGAGCTAGACTAATCGGTTCATCAAATTCATGATCGGCACCGTACATCTTGTTCAACACGTCATTAAGTATATGTGATAAAATTTTCACATAATTTGGAGCCTTTTAGAGTATGAATCAAACTACTTTGATCATTAATTTTTCGAACGGTTTAGCAATCCCGTTTTCGTAAAATAATGGTTAAAAATGTCAAAACAATATAATTTTTCTACATATAGATCATGATGAGTGCAAATCACGGTGGTGTGTCGATCATCATTTCGAGTAGTCGATTGGGCTAGCTCACGATAAAATTTGAGCTCACCATCTCATTTTAGCATTTTCCTATATATATATATATATATATATATATATATATATATATATATATATATATATATATATATATATATATATAAAATATAAAATTAGAAGCCAGGAGGTCCCGATCTGGCCGTGAGGGCAGTGAGGGCTTCGGCAGGATTCTAAACCAAGCAGGGCAGTGGGCTTGGGCCCGGTCGGGTCCGGTCCGGACACCGGGTCAGGCCCGGGCCTTGGGCCCAATTGGACAGCACTACTCTTCCAGAAGAAAAAAGGAAGATGAAGAAGAAGAAGATGAATAAGAAAATTTAGCTATTTAAAAATTTGCTAATTCAAAAGTATATGAAAATAACAAAACTTCTCATTACTACGAATTAAGAAGATAAACATGACGAATGCAATGCATACGCTAGTCACTTTAACTTTTTAATGATTACTTTGACCAACTTCAAAAATCTGCTCCTTCTAGGAAACGGTTGAATTACAAATATAGAAAGTATTTATCTTCATATAAATTTTCTCAGAATACTTACAGATAAATGTCAACCAAAAATTTATTAACCACCAAATTAATAAGAATATTCCAATTAATTGAGTTACAAATTTTCTCAGAACATGCGAATGAGATGTCTGGAACCCTTCTCAGCCATCCATCAGGAATTAAAGGGTGATTCTGATTAAAAATATTTTTGCTCGCACATGTGAAATGTTCTATTGGATACATGTTCCAATAAATCAATTTCCTAAATCACATCATTACGTTCTCTCTCCTCCCTTCTCTATAAAAAAAAAAGCGCTATTCAGAAACCCTAGCTTCTCCCACAAACCACTATGCCAAAAAAAAATAAGATAACCATCGAAAAGCAGAAGATTGAGATGAAGAGGCTTGAGAGCGAAGATGCTCGTCGCTTGTGCTTTTCAAAGTACAAAGCTGACATCTTCTCCAAGGCCAGCGAGCTCGCTACTCTATATGGTGCTGAAGTGGCTGTCTTGTTGTACTCACCCATGGGCAGGCCACACTTATTCGACAGCTCGAGGGTGGGTCGAAATGTGAATGAGGCCCACAATGGTAATTTTTAAACATATTTTATATTATTTTTAAGTTAATTTCGGATAGACTCCCTGTAATATCGTTGTTTTAAACTTACTGTCTCTCTTATTTTATATTTGCAGATAGACCCCCCGAGTGACACTTTTCTTGTGACTCTTTCACTCTCATAGGGTTCTATTTGACAAAAAATAATATTCTCTTTCTTTGATGGTAAAATAGTAAAAAAAAAATTCAATATGGATTCCATCTGCAGAAATAAAACTAGAGAGTTAGTAAATCTAAAACATGGGGTATATCTTTGAACTAACCCTCCTTTAGACTTATGTGTGTTTAGTGATTAATTATTTTGACATAGCAGTGAACCCTTTAGACTTATTGTCTCTCTTATTTTATATTTGCAGATAGACCCCTTGAGTGACATTTTTGTGACTCTTTCACTCTCATAGATTTCTATTTGTCAAAAAAATAATTTTCTCTTTCTCTGACGGTAAAAATAGTCAAAAAAATTCAATATGGATTCTATCTGCAGAAATAAAACTAGAACGTTAGTAAATGTAAAACATGGGGTATATCTTAGGACTAACCCTACTTTAGACTAACGTGTGTTCAGTGATTAATGTGTTCAGTGGTTAATGATTTTGACATGGCAGTGAACCCTGATATGTTGTTCAGCCCGTTTGACCATGGAGGAGCTAGTCAAGCTGGCTTAAGTAGTAGCTTTTTTCATTTTTCAGAAGAATTTTGAGATTTTGAGTGTTTTTATGATTAATTTATTGCTTGTTATAGAGATAATTTATTTTTTAATAAGCTTCTAATTATATTTTGTTGATTTTAAATTTTTTCTGTCAAGGAAATCATTTTACTGTGACGGACTCCTCGGATCTCGGAGCAAATCAGCCGGGTCCTAGCGGTAGTCAAGGTATAAAAAGATGTTTCTTAAAATTTTTTAGACGTCGTACTGAATGATTATCATAGAAGTCTTCATGTATACTTATTTCTTTTTTCTGTTATGAGTAGGGTGTGTTTGCTTCGGGGGAAAAAAGTGAGAAAGTGGTGGAATGGCACTGTTTGTGTCAGCATGGAAAAATTTGGGGAGCAAATATTCCTATTCTTTTGTTTGTTTCAAAGAACAAAAACTTGAAATTTTTTCTTACAAATGGGGAAAGGGAGCAATTTGGAAAATGATTCCTAGCATATTGGGTGGAATTGGGAGAGAAAAAGACGGAAAGGGAGGAAAATATTAGTTAAATATTAGTGGGTTATGAGTTTGAGGTAGTGGGTGCATTTGTAAATAGGGCACTTACACTAAACCCCCCATGAACTTTTAACCTTTTGCACTAAACCTCAACAAACTTTCAAAATCACACTAATCCACATTGAACTTTTGGGACATGTAGAAAACCCCCACGAACTTTCAGACTTTTGCAGATAACCACCAAATAGTGTTAGTTTACTTTTTGTGTGGACTGAAATCCCCCATCTTAAAAAAGGCCCTCTCACTTAAAATCTTATAAATTTTTTACTAAGTTAAAGGGCATTTTGGTCTTTTTAGTCACGTGCATTGCGCGCGCCAAGTTAGACTTAACGGTGTTAGTATGGGAGTTTACTGCAAAAGTTCATTGGGGTTTTGTGTGATTTTGAAAGTTCTTTGGGGTTTAGTGCAAAAGGCTAAAAGTTTAGGGGGTTTAGTGTAATTTACCCTTGTAAAAATATATGGGTTCTTTTATTGCCTTTCTTTGTTTTTTCTTTTTGATCCAAACTAAGAATTGACATGGAAATCATTTCCAACAATTGTTTTTGTGTGAAACAAACAAAATAAATATTTTCCAAGAAAATCATGGAAAAGCATGGAAATAACCTTCCACTACTAGATTTGTTTTCTAGCATTTTTGAGATTTGAAACAAACACACCTTATAGGAAACCCTTTTTTGTGAATCTTTTGTCTAGACACTTAAGATGCGACATTTGACAATACGTTTTTGCCAAATCAAAAGTGAATACAAATTTTCTCTATAAAACATAATTAACTTGAGAATTGGCCGTCAATTTTAAATGGTATGTGAATCCAATAGATATATAATATGGAGGAAACCTGCCCAGTGAATTATGCTCACTAGACAGAAGTTTGATTCAAGAAAAGTAAAAGGTTTATGCGAGTATACTCATTCCTATACTTCCTATTTTTCATCGATAAAATCAGGACATGCATTCCTTTAATTACTAGTTGTCTAGTGAATAAAATCTATTGTAAATTTTGAGATTTTGTTTTCTCATGAATTCATTAGCAGTGAGATAAATGATTAGCAATAATATTGTTGCCGTTAATAGAGGTGTATAGATTCAATGCATATGTTAAAGTATCTTCTTAATTTAGGGTTTTGTTTATAATTGGATTTTTATTTATTAAAGTTTTCCTTTTAAATAACTTTTAATATATATTTTGCAAGGTATGTAATATGTGGTATTATCCTTTTCTTCATAATGAATGATAAATATAAAATTCTTTTTGCTTTCTTTAATTTCAATGGTCTCTGACATCATAGTAACAATAAATTAACTAATAAGATTAAGTCAAGATAAGTAGTTTAGTTTGATACACATCTTTGAATAAATCATGACTGTTTTATTGGTGATTGTATTTCATTTTTTCTCCCTGGTGTGATGTTTTTCAAATTTTATTTGATTGTTTATTTATTTGCAGGGACTTCTGCTGCTCTAGTGAATCCAGATAAGCTTGAAGAAAACCAGCATGAACCAAGTGGCACCAAGCCCGGTGGATTCTACTGAATAATGACATCATTTTGGCAATGTCCTAATATGTGAACTTAGACTCCATGAAGCTTGAGATATTTTATAAACAATATCTGTAATAACTAAAAATTTTATGATGCCATGCAATTGCTTGAGTAGGTAACCTATCTGAACCGCCCACATACTAGCAGGCGGTTCTGAGCACTTCCCCATGAAAAATAAAGGAGCAATTTGGTAATTGCCCCCCTCCCCCCCAAACATAAATTTTGGTTTAGAACTGTCCGTCGCATATGCAGGCGGTTCTGATAGGAAGCCTAGTCTAATTGCTTAATGTTGCAACTGCTTATTATAAGTATGGTCAGTTTTTGTGTTTACTTCATACTAGTCTTTTAGCCTGTGCTAAGTATAGTCTTACTGCAATTAACTGACATTTCATCGTATTCTAAACACTCATTTACCTAAAGAATATAAATAAAGAGAATGGATGGTTGGGATTGATTTCAATTCACATTGTTGAAATATAATTTTCCCTCCTTTGAAAAAAAATTTTAAATTCAAAACTATAAGGGTGATATATACAATCGGAAAATTTAAATAAATATCATCATCATTTACATAATGAAGAAAGATTCTTTGTTTATGGATATAAAACACTTTAAGAGAAGCAATGATATATCTCTAGAATTATTTAATTTTTAAAAAAACAATTGATATTTCATGTTCTTTCAACAATTTTTATTGAGTTTCATGATCTTTGCCATATTTTTTATTTGAAAGATCATGAAAGATCAATAAAAAAATTAACAGAAAAATAAATAAAATTACCAAAGGTTATGAAAGGCTTAACACGGGAATTAATTAATAAAAAATGAAAAAATTGTAGACACCGTGATAAATAAAAGGAATGCAATAAAAACAATTCAATATAAATAAATTAAAAATTATATCAAATTATTAAATTCTAAAAAAGAAAATACTTACTGAAGAGAAACAATGAATTATATCTGCAGAATTAAACTATATTGCTGCAAAGACGAAAAATAAATTATATTAAATAAAGATGAAATATAAATTTATAAATAATTTTAAATTCAAAAAGAAAACACTTACCTAAGAGAACCAATGATATATCGCTGTAATTAAATTTTTATGGCCGATCCAGTCATTCTTATAGACATAAATTTGGAAAATATATTGCCCCTCTATCATGCGATTTTTTAAAATTTGAAAAATGTAACAAGCGGTTAAAAGATATGGAAATAATTTTAGGTAGTTTGAAAAAGATACTAAATATCTTACCATAATATAAAATCTAATACTATTTCAAAAATTTTTGGAAAAATATTTGAAATATGTAATAAAGTCGGTTAAAAGATATGGCAATAATTTTAGGTAGTTAGTAAAAGATATTCGGTTATATGTTAACGAATATTTAGAAAGTTGTGTACAGGCAATAATCGTTAGTATTGCTATATTTAAAGATATTTTGCAAAATCGTCAAATGAATTCCTAAAATTATATCCAATAACAAAAATATAACAATAATAAATATGTAAAATTGTAAAATCAGAAATATAACAACTAAAATGTAACTTGTTTGAATAGAAAAATGTAAAAATTTGAAAATATAATAACAATTAATATAAAAAATAAAAATAGGAAAATATAAACTAAATATTTTTAGCATAAATATCTTTTACAGAAAATTAATTCTATTTAAAAATCTATTTAACTATAAAACTAAATTTTTTAAAAATCAAAATTATAAAAACTAAATTTTTTAAAAATCAAAATTATTTCACCAAAAATATATTATTTAACTCGTTTGATTAAAAAATAAGAAAATATAATAACAATAATAAAAAAGTAAAAATCCGAAAGCATAAACTAAATATTTTTAGTTTTCATATTTTACAAAAATTAATTCTATTTAAAAATATGTTTAACTATAATTAGAATATAAATCATTAGAAAATATATACAATATCTCAAGGAAAAATAATTATTATAAATATAGAGAAATAACCAAAAATATAACAATAATAAATATGTAAAATTGTAAAATCGGAAATATAACAACTAAATTGTTATAAACATCAAAATTATTTCACCAAAAATATATTATTTAACTCGTTTGATCAGAAAAATGTAAAAATATGAAAATATAAAAACAATTAATATAAAAAAATTAAAACTGAAAATATAAACTAAATATGTTTTAGCATAAATATCTTAACAACTAATATAAGAAAAGTAAAAATCCGAAAATATAACAACTAATATGTAAAACAAATAGAAATATTTCACCAAACATGTCATAATTTAACTCGTTTGAATAGAAAAATGTAAAATTCCAAAATATAATAAAAATTATTATAAAAAATAAAAATCCGAAAATATAAACTAAATATTTTTAGTATAAATATATTTTAAAGAAAATTAATTCTATTTAAAAATCTATTTAACTATAAAACTAAATTTTTTAAAATATCAAAATTATAAAACTAATTTTTTAAAAATCAAAATTATTTCACCAAAAATATATTATTGAACTCGTTTGATTAGAAAAATGTAAAATGAGAAAATACAATAACAAATAATAAAAAAGTGAAAATCCGAAAATATAAACTAAATATTTTTAGTTTTCATATTTTACAGAAAATTAATTCTATTTAAAAATCTATTTAACTATAATTAGAATATAAATCATTAGAAAATATATACAATATCTCAAGGAAAAATAATTATTATAAATAATGAGAAATAACGAAAAATATAACAATAATAAATATGTAAAATTGTAAAATTGGAAATATAACAACCAAATTTTTATAAAAATCAAAATTATTTCACCAAAATTATATTATTTAACTCGTTTGATCAGAGAAATGTAAAAATATGAAAATATAAAAACAATTAATATAAAAAAATTAAAACTGAAAATATAAACTAAATATGTTTTAGCATAAATATCTTAACAACTAATATAAGAAAAGTAAAAATCCGAAAATATAACAACTAATATGTAAAACAAATAGAAATATTTCACCAAACATGTCATAATTTAACTCGTTTGAATAGAAAAATGTAAAATTCCAAAATATAATAAAAATTATTATAAAAAATAAAAATCCGAAAATATAAACTAAATATTTTTAGTATAAATATATTTTAAAGAAAATTAATTCTATTTAAAAATCTATTTAACTATAAAAACTAAATTTTTTAAAATATCAAAATTATAAAACTAATTTTTTAAAAATCAAAATTATTTCACCAAAAATATATTATTGAACTCGTTTGATTAGAAAAATGTAAAATGAGAAAATACAATAACAAATAATAAAAAAGTGAAAATCCGAAAATATAAACTAAATATTTTTAGTTTTCATATTTTACAGAAAATTAATTCTATTTAAAAATCTATTTAACTATAATTAGAATATAAATCATTAGAAAATATATACAATATCTCAAGGAAAAATAATTATTATAAATAATGAGAAATAACGAAAAATATAACAATAATAAATATGTAAAATTGTAAAATTGGAAATATAACAACCAAATTTTTATAAAAATCAAAATTATTTCACCAAAATTATATTATTTAACTCGTTTGATCAGAGAAATGTAAAAATATGAAAATATAAAAACAATTAATATAAAAATTAAAAACCGAAAATATAAACTAAATATTTTTAGCAAAAATATCTTAACAAGTAATATAAGAAAAGTAAAATCCATAAATATAACACTAAATATAAAAAAGAACAGCAATAAATACGAAAATTAATTATTTCACCAAAAATATAACACTAAATATAAAAAAAAGAACAGCAAAAAATATTTCACCAAAAATTAATTATTTAACTCGTTTGATCAGAAAAATATAAAAATACGAAAATATAATAACAAATAATATAAAAACGAAAAAATCCGAAAATATAAAATAAATATTTTTAGCATAAATATCTTTTACAGAAAATTAATACTATTTGAAAATCTATTTAACTATAATTAGAATATAAATCATTAGAAAATAAATACAATATCATTAGGAAAAATAATTATTATAAATAATGAGAATTAACCAAAAATATAACAACAATAAATATGTAAAATTGTAAAATCCGAATTTATGAACTAAATATAAAAAAAGGAAAAATTGAAAAAATCGTAAATGAATTGTTAAGATAAAATTGTAAAAATTATATAATTATAATTAATTAATTACCTCGTTTGATCTATCCGTTGCAAGCTCCCTCTTGAAAACGTCGATTGCTTACCTATAACATAAGGAAAATAATCAAAATCTGAAAAATATAACAACAAATAATATAAAAAAGTTTTTCAAATCATAAAATATTACAAAGTAAAATTTTTCGAAATGAATTCTAATATAAAGTTTAAATTTTCATTTTTTTCAATTGAAACGCCCATGGAGGTGATATATTTCGGTTTTGAATAAATTGAACAAATATTTTGAAACGATAAAATAGGTACCATTATATTACGGTTATACTAAATATCCGAGATTTACCATATATTTCGATTTTTCTTTAAATGAAAAGATATATGGTAATAATAAATTAGGTAGAAATACAAAATATCCAAGATTTTCCATAAACTTCGGTTTTGCTTTAAATTTAGAAAAAGATGTTATCCGAGATTTATCATATAAATTATAACTGAAATTCGAGATTTTTGAATATATCTTTCGTCCGCATTATAAATCGAAATCTAAATTCTAATATAAAGATGTTATCCGAGATTTATCATATAAATTCTTTCATCCACGTGGTTAAATATTCGGTTTTGCCTAAAAATTCAGTTAATTATAGTGTCTTTCAGATATTCGGTTAATTATAGTGGATATTTGTTAGAGATGTAAGGTTTTCAAATAATAACCAATTTGGATTTGTTATTGCGTTTTGATATTTTAAAATTGAAATCCTTTTGAATTTGAAATTGATTACGCGTGATTCAAGGAATCAATTCCATTTTGATGATTATTATGCGAAATTGAAGGGAATTCAAATTATTATAAATTTAAAAACTCTCTAAATATGGGACGCCACGTGTCAATTTCTGGTGCATTCAGATTTCGGTGAACGGTCAGGATCAATGACACATGGCGGTTTTATTTGAGAAGAGGAATACTGACACGTCAAGCTGTGGAAGGGTTTGAGGGAGAATATTTTCGCTTAAAGTATACATATAGTAACAGATAGTCAGTGAGTAGTCTCAATGCGAGGTCTCCATTCATGGACTTAATTTGGATTTTGTGGTTATTTGTTCACTATGTGTGGAATTTTCTTGTGCATTCTCTTTTTTGATCCCTTATTTCTTTAAAGATAATCATTGTATATATTACCTATTATTATCTGACCGAAAATTTCCTATATTCTAGTTCTTAAAATTTTAGGATAGTACATAATGATTTTTTAACTTCAATAGGTCATGAAAATTTTCTAGTAGACTTGATGATATTTAAGGCACTTGTGCAACTTGCTCACCGAAGCTAACCATTTAGTAATGTATTAAATTTTTAGATGTTATGTAAATTCAACCGCAAAAACCATTACATTTATTTTGGTTGGTATTTCAATCGAGATACTGAATAAACATACTATTATTGAAACTTGAAAGTAACAATAAATCTATGGCATAAAAAAAAAGTAACAATAAATCTAGTAAATTTAGCTATTTAATTACTGTTGGTGAATTCATTAACAACTTTGCATTACTAGAATAAAGAAGATAAACATGACCAACACAGTGCATGCTAGTCACTCGACTTTTTAATGATTATTTTGACCAGCTCAAAAATTTGCCCCTTTTGGAAAATACATGAATTAAAAGATATAGAAAGCATTTCATCTATTCATTAAACCTCCTACACCCCAACTTCTTTTTGATATCCAATATATTGAATTTAGACACTTATAGACTTATACCGGCCAAAAATAATCTCCTCTCACCAAATTAATAAGAACATTCTAATTAATCGAGTTGTAAATTTGGTCAGAACATCCCACATGCTAGTGCGATGTTCTTATCTCTTCACTTGGTGGTGGTTGAATCTCAGCCATCTAACAAATTTGGTCACAAAATCCCACATGTAAAATACTCAAAGTTGATCCAAATTACAGCTAATCACATCCCAAATCACATCAGTACTTCTTCTCTCATTGTCTATAAAAAAACCCTAGTCAGAATCCCTAGTCACTCCCCAAAGCACCATGGAAAGCAAAATGAAGACCACCTTGGGAAGCAGAAGATCGAGATAAAGAAGCTTGAAAGTGAAGATGCCCTTCAAATATGTTTTTCAAAGTGTAAAGCTGACATCTTCTCTAAGGCAAGCGAGCTAGCTACACTATGTGGTGTCCATGTAGCAATCTGGCTAGACTCGCTCGGGGGCCTACCTCACTCCTTCGGCAGCCTTGAGATACTTGATATACATACTAGTCTTGGAAAACAAATTTAGTAAATTTAGTTATTTACTAATGGTGAATTTAGAAAAAACATAAAAATAGCAACTTTGCATTACTAAAAATAAAGAAGATAAACATAACCAACAATGCATGTTGGCCTCTCGACTTTTTAATTATTACTTTGACCAACTCAAAAAATTTTCCCCTTTTAGAAAATGCTTGAATTATAAATATAGAAAGCATTTCACCTGTTCATTAAACCCCTGCACTTCGACTTCTTTCTCATATCCAATACAATGACTCTAGACACTTACAGGCCAATGCCAGCTAAAAATAATCTCCCGCCACCTAATTAATAAGAACATTTCAACCAATCCAGTAATAAATTTGGTCAGAACATTCCACAGGCTAGCGGGAGGTTCTGATCCCTCCACTTGGTGGTGGTTAAATCTCAATCATCCAATGGTAATTAAGGTAATGATTGAGATTCTGAGCACTTCACTCACATGTGAAATCCCTGAGTTAGAATCAAATTACAGCTAATCACATTCCAAATCACATCATTACATCCTCTCTCCTCTTCTATAAAAAAAGGAAAAAAAAAAGAAAAAGAAAACCTAACTAGAAATCCTAGCTAGTCTAGACCACCATGGCAAGAAAAAAGAAAACCACCATGGGCAAGCAAAAGATCGAGATAAAGAGGCTGGAGAGTGAAGATGCTCGCCATGTGTGCTTTTCAAAGCGCAAAGCTGGCATCTTCTCTAAGGCTAGCGAGCTCGCCACACTGTGTGGGGCTCATGTGGCAGTCCTGCTGGAATCCCCCGTGGGCTGGCCCCACTCCTTTGGCAGCCCGGATATGGGCCAAGTTGCGGATCAATATTTATCAGGCCGCAATGATGATTACTTGGGCCTGAATGAGGCCCAAAGGTTGAGCAAAGTCCAGGAGCTCAACAAACAGCGCATGGAGCTATCAGCCCAATTGGATGCCGCTAAGAAAAAGAAAGCCCATTTTGAGGAGAAGTTGGATAAAATGGTGGAAGTGAATGAGTTTGCTAGAAAATGTGAGAATTTGGAGGAGCTTAGTTTAGCGGAGCTTGTAGAGACGGAGAAGATCTTGTATGAGCTTAGAGAAAATATTCGGTTCAAGATCTTTAGGGATATGACTATGAATCAAGGAGCTACGTCCTCTACCAATGGTAACTTCTTTAAACATTTTTACATGATTTTGTTTATGATTAATGATTTTAGTGATTAATGATTTTTTCATGTATGACAGTGAATGCTAATATGATGTTAAACCCATTTGAGAATGGAGGTAGGTCAAGCCGGCTTTAGTAGTAATTTTTTTAGTATTTTGTTTTTAAGAAAATTTTATGTAATTACATGTATTTTTGGAGAGTAATATTATTGGTATGGCAGGGAACCATGGTATGATGGTGAACTTGTTTGAGCATGGAACAAGTCAAACTGGGTTAAGTGGTAGTATTTGATGTTTAAATATTGTTTTGATTAGTTTGATGTTTTGATTATAAACCTTGTGGTTTTTATTTATTCTGATTTCTTTTCTTTTCTTTTTCGTCAAGAAAATCCATTTACCATGAACTTCACGGACCTTGGAGCGAATCGGGCAGGTCCAAGTAGTGGCCAAGGTATAGACATTGGTTATTTTATTTATAGTTTGAGGTATTAATTTTGGCAATTAAATTGTATTTTTCTGTGGAACCGAAGGCAGGAGAGTTTTCTTCTTCTGAGTGTAAAAAGAACTGATTTTTGTCAAATCAAGTAGAATAGAGGAATTTCTGCAAAACTTTTAACATACTTGAGAAATTAGCTTTCAAACTTTATGTGGCATATGAGTTAACTTTTCAAATAAATTATTACATATGGAAAAAGGTAATCCAGTACATGGATCGTGTCCATTAGATAGTTATTCGTTTAAAGAGAGATTTGGATGATCTATGTATCTGATGGAGAATCCTTAAATCACCAGCTGTCCAGTAGTTAGCTAGTATACACTGAATAATGCTTAGAGCTTATTTTTCATCACGATTCATGTACTGTAAAAAATGGGCCGCGTTAGTAATGACATGTAGATTAATATAAATTTCTTAAGATTTAGCGAACTATTATCCTAAAAGAAATGGTTAATAAGAAGAGAGATAAAGAGAGGATATATATATATATATATATATATATATATATATATATATATATATATATATATATATATATATATATATATATATATATATATATATATATATATATATATATATATATGGCCTCATTTATCCACACATCTTTCTCTTCTTCTTAGCCATCGCTCTTAGCGCAATGATTAGCAAAACTGATTTATTGCACTAAAACCCTTGTGGAAAGTGGACCGAGATTACAATTGTTTCAATAATTACTCACAATTACTTTCATCCTTCCACTTTTAGACCAGTAGAAAACTCTTTACCTTTTTAGTTTAGTAAATTATTGTTCAGCTAGATTTTTGTTTTAAAGAACTACTTCGTTAATTATTTTTATTATAATATGGTAATTGTAGTATTTACTGTTGAGATTTTAGAACCGTCGACTCTCTGTCAATAGCGTATCCAAGATTTTTTTCCCAGTATTATCTCATATTACTTATTACTTATTATGATTAAATTTGGAACTTATATTGGTAATTTTGCAATTTTTATCCCCTTTAGTAGTGTCTTAGTCTAATTATAGTTGTGCCCTAAGTAGTAAATACAAATAAAATAACTATATGTATATATATATATAGAGCAAGGCTCCTCTCTCTCTCTATATATATATATATATATATATATATATATATATATATATATATATATATATATATAGAGAGAGAGAGAGAGAGAGCTCCTATATATATATATAGACACACACACACAGAACCCAGTAATGTCATGTGATACCATTGGATACTATGTAGCATCACCATTGTTGTCAGTACGGACAAGCATGCCAACAGGCCAAAAACGTGACTGGTTTCTAATTTTTTTTCCCTTACGTTTCAAAATGAAAAGATTTGTATTCTAAAAATCTCAAATAGTAGGTTTTAGCATGAATAGTTCACTATCAGATATGGATTGTTGGAATACATTCACCAAATTACAAATACTGCACTGTGATATAACATATCATATTGGACTGAGTCTTGAGAATTTGAAGCAATATGGCATTTTAAGACCGTTTATTCTTTGGTGTGTTTCTTATCAGTTTTCATTTGATTGTTTATTTGCAGGGAATCCTGCAGATAATGTGAGCCCAAATGTGCCTGAACCAAGCCAGCCTGAACCAAATGATACCATGGGGCCTGGCCATGGATTTTACTGAATAATTCCTTAATTAATTTTGGCAATGTGCTAATATGTTTTCTCAGGCTCCATGAAGCCTAAGAAATTGCATAAAACATATTTGAAATAAGTACAAAGTTGGAGACGTGATTAATGTTACATTGTTGTAATAAATAGGTAATATTTTGTGTTTGCTTCATTTGGAATTTTTGGCCCCTTTAACAGCTTATTTGGAATTTATGGCAATTTTTTAACAGTGATGGACTTGGAAGGTTTAAGCACCTATTTTGTTTGAAGTTTTGGATGTAATCTCCAGAAATTTTGCTTATTTTAGAAAGCTCTTCAAAATCTAAATGTTTTGATACTCGTCTACTTTGAAAGTTATAAGTAATTGTGAAACAATTTCCAAGTATTTGAAATGCCCTCTTTCTAAATCCTTTTATTGTTACTTTTAATTCTTGAAGGTAACTTAGTAATTTATGGCGGTAATTTTGCAATAACTCAACTTTTTTTTTATACTAGATTTTATGCACGTGCATTGCACGTGGTTAAATATCATGATTAATTATTTTTGGTTTATTTCTTACTAAAATTTGTTCCTCGGTTACATTTTGATAGTTTTGGCTCACTTATGTCTCTAAACTTTAGCATTGTGATTATTTATTTTCTTTGATGTTTCTTTGAATAAGCTACACCCAATTTAAATTTTCATATTGATAATTGAATTGTCAGGAAACAAATGTAATCTGAAGCCAATTTAAATTTTCATGTTATTTGGACCGACATGAAACCAAGTTTGACCTGAGAAAGTATAGCGCTGCAAAAGTAAAAATACTTGAAAAATAGCATTATAAAAGAAAGATGAATAATAAAATCAATAAACCAAGATGTTTGATTTAAAGTGGGCTAAAATGACGAAAAGAGTTTATAAACAAAATCATAAACTAAAGATTAATGATAACTCTAGCACACTTCAATATGATAAAAGCATCCACATAAACATATAAAAGTACTAAAAAGTATATGAAAATCTCTTATAAAGATTCCTCATTTTACTCAAAAAATTAAATTATTCTATAATAATTGAAAACATTGTCTTTTATTCCTTTTGTTTTATTTTTGTCATTGAGCCAATATCAATCATTCTTCATCTTTATCTTTTTCCTGGGTAATTTTAGAGTAGCGTGTTCATCATCTACATCGATTGTGATATCATGCTGGAGCTGAATTTCTTGTATTGTTATCTTTTCATGAGCACATTCATCTTTTATCTTCTCGTCTAACTTCACAATGAAGTTGAATGTATTTCCGATGTTCAATACAAACTTCTAAAAATACGGACTTTGATTTTTTTTTTCAATGAAAACAATTGTTAATTTCATATATATGAAATGTTTTGTGTTTTTAATTTATTATTTAAATAAGGTTAGGAGTTGCCTCTTTTTTCTCTGCAATGAATTCTTCTGCTGTGCATCGAATAAGAGTTTCTGCTGCGTCAATAGTGTTACATTTGCTCTGTCTGTGTCATTTTCCACGAGGATTTGAATTAAATACCTGCATTTTTTATTGTCAATTTGCTTTAGATTATAATGTTAATATTTGATTTTGATATATTTATTTCATGAAGAAGGGATATTACTTAACATTGGTACTACGTCATCGGCGATTCTACAACATTTATCATTTAGACACTTATTATTAGCATTTCTGTCCACCTTCTTGTTGTAGCCTTTGCAATTATAGAACCATGGCTCGATTCTATTGTAAATGGTAGTTATCTTTACCTTAAAGGTGCAATAACATGTCTCAGATATTGGTAAATTATTATTAGGTTTAAATGTATGAATTTTAGAATAGGTTTTCTAAGATCATACCTCTTTTAAATATTGTGATGGTTGCATATATCAGTAATTTGAATTTCTGTTATATTTATAAAGAGCCTTAATGGAGATGCTTTTGTTTTGTGACTTATTCGAATGAGCCACATATTAGCTTTAAAATATAATATATTTTTTATTGTGTTATATGGATATTTACTTGGTTTACTTACTATTCTCTTATTTATTCAGTAAGTTGTATCTTTGGGTTGATATATATTATTGACATAAGTTATGATGACATGCATATCTCCTCTACAAATTTAAGATAGATATAAGGTGAATTTTATATTTAATGGCCTTTAATAAAAATTTTAGTAATTATATATATTACCTTCATATTTAGAGATCTTGAAATTTAATAGTGCTATTACATTATTATCTTTGATCGTGTCTTCAAGAATTGATCATTCGTTATTAATCATATCCCTAAGTAAAGTTAGACGCAAGGTCATGACACTGTATAGGAAAATGAAAAGAGCAATTTTATATGTTTTCCTTACGCAGAGTCATGACATACTAATTTTTTGTATCTTCCACAAAGAATATTTTTTAATTGGGACAAAGTCCATATGTTCTTCAAGGAAACTCAGTCAGTGCTTCTTGGATACATATGCTTTATTTTAATATCAATTAAAGTGATTCATGGGCGTTTCGAATTTTTGGTTTATTTCCTTTATTTTTCCATTTGAAATGGAAACAACTTCATTCTTTTAAAGGATATCTCTAAACTTTTAATAGTTACTCTATAGATAAATCTTTATATTTTTCACCCTATAAATATTATTAACACCGAAATTAATGTTTATAAATTATAGTCGGTTAATGCTAAGCTATTATATTCTAGTCTTTTATCAGTTTTATGTGTTTTAGTCTTCAATCAATTAATGGTACTTATGTATTTTTGCTGCTCTAAATTGTTAGTAAAATTATATGCAGTTACTTTAATTTATCTGATGGCGTTAAGTTTTAATTTATAATATATTATTTAAATTTTTATTCCTTAACTGGATGTTTTAATCTATTGTTATTGTTAGTTTTACCAACATCAACTTAGACTACTTTTATATTCTGAAAAGGGATAGTAAATCATAAATTGGAAGTTAAATTTATATATCATAATGAAAGAATATCAAACAATTACTCTTTTTTGCCAAGTTTAGAAATTTTAGCTTTTTTGTGATTTTCAACTTTTGAGGGTGTGTTTTGCAATTTTAAAACTTGGGGAGTATTTTTTAAAATTTAAATTTTAAGTTGGGTGCTTGTAATTTTTATATTTTATATGTTGGCGGTATGTTTTCAAATGTCAAGATATTTCTTAGAACTCTTAAATTTTGAGGGTATTTTTTGCAATTATTGAAACTTTGGGTTGTTTTTTATAAAATTTAAATTTTTAGTGGTCTGCTGATAATTTCCAGATTTGATGTGGACGGGTTATATGTTTTAAAATTTTAGGGTTTTTTTTGTGATTTTTAACTTTTTAGGGAGTTTTTTGCAGTATTTATAACTTTGAGGTTGTATTTTGCAAATTTTAAATTTTCAGGGTGCTTTTTATAATTTCAACTTCTAAGGGTATTTCTACAATTCTTAAAATGTTGAAGGTGTTATTTATAAATTTTATATTCTTCAGAGGTTGCTGTTAATTTTCAGATTTCATGTTTGTTATTTTAAGTTTTAAAATGTCGAGGTGTTATGTAATTTTAAACTTTTGAGGGTATCTTGCAAAATTTTTGAAATTTTTTCTTTTGTTTTTAATACTTCATATATTATAGTGTGTTAGCTACGCATGATTACTTTATCTTAACAAACTAATACAAGGCAGCTTGTTTCATATATTTTATTAATCTTAATTTTTAATTTGTTGAGCTATAGATAGTACAGGGGTATTAGAATAGAATATAATTATGATTAGAATAGATTAAGATTTCATATATTTTATTAATCTTATTTTTTAAATTGTTAAGCTATAGGTAGTTCACAGTATTAGGATAGGATATAATTATAATTAGGATAGATTAAGATTTAACTGAAATATTCACAATATTAAAGGGTAATATTGACCATAAAAAGATTTTCTCGAACTCGTGCTTTTAAAGGGAATATGATTTACATCAAAATACCAAGAGTTCAATTGTAATAAAAATAAGGCAAAAGCTCAATGGAGGTCTCTGATGTATCAACAAATATCAACTAGGTTTCCAATGTTTGGAAGTCATCAGTGAGGGTCCCTAACGTTACCTTCATCATCAGCATAGGTTCTTTTTACAAACTACCTTTGAATCTTGCTGACATGTCAATGACGTGGTAGGATAAACTTCTAATTTCACTAATTTTTTGTTGATGTGGTAGACTTGTGGTAGGACAAAAATGGATTTTTAGTAATTTTTTTGTTGCCTTGACAGTGAATTGGCAGAGCCACGTCATGCCACTTCAGCAATATTTAGTGGAATTTTATAAAAAGGACCTAGGATGATGACATATGTAACGTTAGGGACACCCATTGAAGACTTTTAAACATTAAGGACCTAGATGATATTTGACTGATACATCAGATACCTCCACTGAACTTTTGCTTAAGAATAACCAGATTTTTTTTGGAATTATATGTTAAAAGTTTTATTTCTTTAAACAATGTCCCTAATCAAAATTTTATTCTAAAACCACTCTCAGTCTTAGAACCTATTGCACCATTTTGACGAGTTAATTATCTAGATTAATGATGATGTAATGATAAATTACATGTAAAGTTATTGACTTTGAGTAGGAGACAATTTTGATGGAGTTGTGGTGTCTAATGAATTGTATAGGCTAATCCCATGATTCTACATGTAATATGTAGTCTGAGTCTCTATCTATATATGTGTGCGTTCTCTCTTGTAATTTTGGCTTCATCAAAAGGAAAAAAAGTCCATGTATAGCTGTGAGATGCAATCAAATTGTCAAATCAAGTAAAAAATCGATGTTTTTTGTTATTGTCTTTTCTTTCTTTCTTGTTTTACCTCTCGCTTATAGGAGATTCCATTCCAAACAAACCCTTATGAATCGAATAAAATTGTGGGTCTGGACCAACTCCAAGTTGGTTAGGATATTTTGGATTGTGCGGTTGTGCCTAATTTGGTCAGGTCGAAATAGAATTTGCTTATTTGTTTGTTTGTTTGAAGTGCAAGCTCAAACTTATATATATATATATATATATATATATATATATATATATATATATATATATATATATATATATATATATATATATATATATATATATATATATATATATATATATATATATATATATATAGAGGTAAATGAACATTTTATTCACTACCATTGAAAATGTAAGTACATTCATGACACACCGACATTCCTGTGTTTACAGCTATACATCTCAGTCTTTTAAAAAAGAAGAAACAAACTTACAAACTCTCAATCCATTTCCTATGTATTTGAGGGATAGGTTGATGCAATATACACACTAAGACCAGTTCTTTGATTTTCTTTGCAACTTGGTTAGCTGAATACTTGATACCTTTATATACTCTCCGGTTCCTCTCAGTCCATATGCAATAGACTGCAACAGCTAGTGCAAGTTTTTCACCTTCTTCATATATATATATATATATATATATATATATATATATATATATATATATATATATATATATATATATATATATATATATATATATATGAGAATAATGTATATGAGGTGGCAGTTCATTTTGCTAAATGAGCTACTATGAGATAGAGTGGTGAGGTCCACACCTTTTGATGTGATTAGTAAGGTGGGCCTCACAACATGGCTATTTTTATAGCTCATTTAGCAAAATGAGTCACCACCTCATATACATTATTCTCTATATATATATATATATATATATATATATATATATATATATATATATATATATATATATATATATATATATATATATGAGAAAATATAAAAACTTGGTACCAAGCACAAATTTTAAACTTGGTAGTGAGGTGTCTCATTCTCATCCACTCTTTAACCCATGTGATTGTGGTCCCTATTTGAGTGAGTGGATGGGAATGAGACACCTCACTACCAAGTTTAAAAACTTCAAGGCTGGTACCAAGTTCCTCCATATATATATATATATATATATATATATATATAAGCTATGATACTATTAATAGTATCTAACATGCATACTATCAACCCAATTTTAAAATCGAAACACAAAATGAAAATCCAAACTAGTAGATGTGATCTACTACACATGAACTAGTAATAAATAAAATTTCAAAGGATTTCATCATCATTAACCCATACAAAATATGTCGTCAAAATCAACGTTTGAATTTTCATGAAGTTAGTTAATTTTAGCCTCTTGATATATAATTCAAAACACATCGAATCATTTAAAATTTTCTTTCTAACTAGTTCATGTGTAGTAGATCACATCTACCAGTTCGGATTTTCATTTTGGATTCGATTTTTAAAATTGGGTTGATAGTATTAGCATGTTGGATACTATTAATAGTAGCATATATATATATATATATATATATATATATATATATATATATATATATATATATATATATATATATATATATAAGCTACATGAGCTAACAAGAGATAGAGTGGTGAGGTCCACACCTTTTGATGTGATTAGTAAGGTGGGCCTCACCACATTGCTATCTCTTGGTAGCTCATTTAGTAAAATGAGGTGCCACCTCATATACATTATTTCCATATATATATATATACACACACACACACACACACACCACTTGTCCACCAAACTTTTTATCTCTTCATTATGCTTTGAGATTTGTGCTACACATTAATGCTATCTTTGAGATTTGTGCCTTCATTTGTATCACATGCTAGCACAAATCTCACTGCAAAATCAATGGATAAAAAGTTTGGTGGACAAGTGCTCCTATCTACTTAAGTTTATAGGAGCTTTATTCTCTCTCTCTCTCTCTCTCTATATATATATATATATATATATATATATAAAGCTCCTATAAACTTAAGTTGATAGGGAATAGTCATCCACCAACTTTTCTATCCATTGATGTTGCCTTGGGATCCGTGAAAGATATAAAGCCCACCTTTGAGATTTTTGCATATCTTGATTTTATGGATCCCAAGGCAAGATTAATGGATATAAAAGTCAAGGACACTCCTCCCTATCAACTTACGTTTATAGGAGCCTTGCTCTATATATATATATATATATATATATATATATATATATATATATATTAATGGTATCATATGTCATATGAGGGGATTCCCTTATATACAATGATGTAGCACAATCTCCCCAAATATGGCACAATCTCCATCAAGTATGGTTATGAGGCATTCTCTCTCCTATTTTATTGACTTGGTGAAGATTGTGCACATCATTGTATATGAGGAATCCTCATATGACATATGATACCCATTAATCTCATATATATATATATATATATATATATATATATATATATATATATATATATATATATATATATATATATATATATATATATATGGAAATAATGTATATAAGGTGGCTCATTTTACTAAATGAGCTAC